>PQWD01012942.1:0-36361 GCA_019425675.1 Leucinodes orbonalis | reverse complement strand
TCCGAAGATTTGGTTTGATTCAGTTTGGATATGTTTTTGAATTTGATGGAATAATGATCATTTTAACATATTTACTGCTGGCAGATTTCAATAACTTTTGCCTGAGGATTTTACAAGCAATCAGAAGCTTTCCCGTATGAGCTCATTGATCTAAAATAAGTATTATTGATAGAAAAACTTATGTAGATAATAATATTACAGCCTCCATTAAATCTCCGATAACTTCTGGTTTATAGTAGATGTTTTCGTTTACCTAGCTAAGTTTATAGATATTTGTTGACAGGCACAACTTATTCTGATAGTTATGGTCGAGATCGTTTGTCGTACGGCAAGTATCCTACTTTAAATTAGAGATTAGTCAAGATGTTGGAACTTTGATATTGATCTGATTTTTATTTCAGAACTCTAAAACAGATTGTCAGTTTTTGTGTTGCGTGCCAAGAGTCCGGGACAATCTATGCTAGAACATTTGTGTATTAAAACATGTCTAGTTAATTGGACTTTGTATTTCTTGTATAATATCTATGATAGACTGTATAAAATGGTATATAGAATTGAGTTGGTTGTTTAGTGGTCATACTATAAGTTCTAATAAAGTGCTTGATTCGCTGTGTATTATTTATTGATTTTTATTTATTTATAATCGAATCGCAAATTAACTTAAGACTTTTCAAAATTTTAAACATTATGAGTATTATGATAACATAAAATACAAAGTCTGAAGTAATTTTCCAAACCCGACTTATTGCCTCTTTGTTAGGAAAGCAGTGTTGTTGTCACAATTGTCACCCGGAACCAATAGGTTTTGCACTGTAATAAATTCATGTATTCAAGTTTAAGTTAGGCAATACTATATAATGCTTTGATCATTAATCTTAGTTAAGTACGAGTAATGAACTGGAGAAAGTTAAGTCTTCTATCCGATTAAGGCTATAAGGTGGTAAGCTCGTGAGTCATACATAATTCAGTAGATTGTGCGTACAGTTAAATTGACGTCTTAGAAATGTATTTGGATGGCAATTAAAAGTTGAATTTATGAATAATGGTGGGGACATCTTGGGGTCTTTGGTGGGCTCTCCGGGACGGGTGAATTATGGTTGTTTTCATGCGACCAGAACAAGCGGAGCGCTGAAAAGAACAATTTTGCACGCTCATTAATTATTTAAATCTCATTACAGCGCAGTTTCCTCTCTTGTTTTGTAATTTCGCGACGCTCCGTGCTAATTCGGCTGTTGGACAACGGGGGAAAGAATTAGCCACAAAATTACGGCTGAATAAGTATTTCGAGAACTAAATTTCCTTAATTTATGGACTTATTTTTGCTAGCGTGTCATTTTGTTATTAATGGCAAGTCTTTATGCTTCATTCATGGATTTACAAGTTATATAATATAAATGCTTAACTGTTGAGTCGAACTTATAACTAAAGTGTTAGAATATGATATGGCTGCTTAAGTATTATTGCTTAAGATTGCTAATACTAATAAGAAATGACTCGTGTTGCTCATGTTGTAAGGAAGTATGTTATTAAGCATCACAAATTCAAAGGAAAATAAAAAATCCATTTACAACCTTCAAGTAATTTAGTCGAACAGGAATTATGCGGCGTTGTTATAGGTCTTCTTATACGAAGTATCATGGCACACAACACTTGACTGTTCGTTGACGCTCGCTTCGATTTGATGATAAGTTCTCAGGAACGTCTTGTTTCGTTGGAATATTTGGAAATTAGGAAATTAAGCGAAGCTGGAGCTTCAAAGGTGCGGAAACGCAATGGCGTGCGCTTCGCTTCAACGTTTGTTTTCTGGCACATCTGGCTCACTCTTATCTAATAAACTGTAAAGAATGATTAAACTTTAATTGTTATATTTTTTATACTCCTGCATAGTTTTCTTGTGAACTTTTCATTTAAGTATACATAAGTATTTATTTGTGATTCGATCGTATTTGTTGTGAATTCTTGTTTAATAGTAGAATATAAATATGTATAAGTCAAGGTAACTGTGGTTGACTGACTGACTGACAGAGTGATCTATCGATGCACAGCACAAATAACGTAGGCATTCGCTAGTAATGGATATTATTTAATGTTACCACAAAGGGATAAATAGGAGATGAACTTTGTATGAAACTTTGTCACTTCAAACGTTCGGATTGAGACTTTGCATGCATGAAGCTACTATGAGTAGACATCCCTTAGAAGTATTATGATAACATCCATGCCCTATGTGGATAAACAGTAGAAGAAAATAGTACTTTTAAAGCGAGCGAAGCCGTGAGCAAAAGTTCTATAATAAACATACTTCACTAAATATAAAAGATTTATAAGATTATTGACATGTTGAACGGTTCGAATTATATGACACAGATTTTTTGGTCAACATTGTTAGGTTAGCTTTATAGCTATTATGAACATGACATAGATGTAGCATATTTGCGAATACATACACACACCGCAGGCAAACAACACAAACACGCACGCATCAACATGCACGCACGCAACAACACACACGCACGCCGCACGTACAATACACACACTGACACCACCACCACAACACAATATTCAAACTTTATTAGTTTGTTATGGTTGCTTGATTGATTGACACTTTTCCAAGTGGCAATTTTTATCGTCAATAGTAGCGGTTCTGGGCGACAGATTGGTGCAATGGTGTCATGGAGTAGCTGGTTTTGTATCCATGTGTACTCTTTAAGGACAGGATAATAATAAAGTAATCGCAATAATAAGACTTGGCAGTCTTTGTCTTGATTTCATTACTTTTTAGAGATAATAGAGCAGCTCACGAGAGTTGGCTAGTTTTTTACAGAATGTTTTTGGTGGGATATACCTACTCATAATCTCTGTGCACGTCACTGCTGCTTACAACACAACTTACATTCAAAAATTTTAATTGAAAAAGCTAGACATAATTAGAAGAAATATAATTATAATGAGATCAAAACACTACTTATTTATAGGTATTGTTGGTGTCGAGGCGGCCGAGTGGGGGCGGGTGGAGATGCTCGGCGTGCTTTAATTGCTTTTCACTTAGCAACCGCTCATGAACACAACGCTCGTGAAAATGAAGAAAAATCATTACATCAACGTCTTTTAGGGATTGCCCAGATTTAGGACGTTCAGAGACAGCAACCTTCTTATATAACGCTTTCCCGTTTCTTGTTTTTCCAGCGCGCCTCATTTCCGGAGAGGGCCGCGGGGGCGCGGGCGCGGGTGGCGAGGGGTCTAAGTAATTTCGCTTAAGAACTCTAAACGTAATTAGTGTAGGGCGTGCAAAGGGAAGGGCTTGAACTTGGAGAGGGTTGCGGGCCGCGCCGCGCCTCGCCCGCGCGCCGTCTGAATATTTGATCGCGCTCGTCTCGCGATAATATTTGTCGGAGGAGGTTTCCGTAAACACGGACTTTCCCTACCTACTTATACTTTCCTTCATCCCTCTCTCAAAGCTGTCGTGCGCTTTTAATTGGAGCCGGTGTTATTTATAAGTAGACTCGTGATAGAATTAAAATCGCTCGCTACGACGCTCCCGAATGGTGCCTACACAAAATGTTTTCTAATGTTATTAAGTTTTGATGATTTTTCCTTTCAAGTGAAATCCTCTTTGTAAGACTTCAAACACATTTACAGCATCGCTCGCTTTCACTGATAAATAATATTAATTTCCTCTTTTCATTTTATAACCTGTTTGTAAGATACCGATCATATTGAAATTGTGAATCTCTTTGAGTTTTAAGCTCACATTAAAGCAGGTTCCTATGTATTCATTTAAATTCCTTTATTTATGATATAAATTACTTCAGAAACACAAAACAGAACGTATCCACGTAGGTAGAGAAGTTATTATTTTCTTTTGTATTAACGCTATTATTTATAATAGTTTCAATAAATAAATATGTTAGTGTATGTGACATTTCAATGATATTTGAAATCATCACCCTTGAAATGACTCTGTAAGCTGAATCAGTCGAAAGAAAGAAGATTCCATGCTTCGGAGGGTACGTTAAACCGTCGTCGGTCCCGGCTACAGTCTTAGGATAGTTGTTTTGCCATTACTCGTATCACCCACCAATCTGCACTTGGTACGCGTGGTAAGTTATGGCCCAAAATCGCCATAGTCATGATCTGTACGAAGGCCTGTCCCTGCATGGGACGTAATAGGCTGAAGATGCTGTTAGAAAGATAAGGCTCTTGACAGATATGGAAACGGCAAGATTGGTTTACTTTAGTTATTTTCATAGTGTCATGTCGTATGGTTACTTTGTGGGGCTCGGCTGCCGACATTAATACAATATTTGTGCTACAAAAAAGAGCTATTTTTTATCTACAACTTAGACCACGTGATCTCTTAAGGAACTTTTTAAAGAAATAAATATAATGACTGTAGCATCGCAATATATTTATGAAAATTTAATTTATGTTCGTAAATACTATAACACCTTTAAGAAAAATTGTGATTCACACAATTTTAATATTAGGAATAAAAACAAACTTGCTGTTCCGGACTTGAGACTACATAAAATAGGTAAATCTTTTATAGGAAGATGTATAAAGTTTTTCAATAAGGTACCAAAATATTGTAGAGTTGCCCTTTCATATGTTTAAAGTTCAAACAACACTTTATAAAAAGGGTACTACACTATTGACGAATATTTATGTGATAAAAATCCGTGGTCTTAAACTGCTCAGCTATTTCAGTGTTTATGATATATTGTTACATTAAGGAATTGTTTTTAAAAAAGGCAACACTGTTGAGTTTTCTTGGGTGCTTCTTTCTCAACAGGCCAAACCACTGAAGTGCTTTTTTTTCAAAGCATCAAAACTCATATTTTTAGTTTAGTATTTATTTAATCGTTTTTTATTATATTTTTGTATATTTCTTGACGTTCATAAGTGCTTTTTGTAAGCCTAATTTGAAATAAATGTTTTTGACTTTGACTTTGATGATGATGTTTTTTTATTTATAGATAAAGAAAAAACGGTTGTATTCAATATAAGCAAAATTTCCAGTAAATATACGAGTATATCTACAGTCATCTATCCAGTTATATATATAATAAGGTGTACTCGACCCTTTAGCTAAATATTTGAATTTATAAGATAGGCTGAGGAGCAAAGGCAATAATTTACAAATTCAAAGGGCCTGTAAACAAGAGAGGAAATTAGAATTTGTAATTAGTCCGGAGCAGCGACGCGGCTACTCCTACGACATTTGATTAGCAATTATGGTAATTTGACTTAGAGCAGGGTAAGATTTCTTCTAATTTGTTAGTTAAATTATTATCTCGACTGTCAGGACATATACATTTATGCCGTTATTCAAATACCATTCTAAGCGCCTTATTACACATGCTACCCATACTTTCGTTTGTAAAAAGGTAATTAGCCATGCTTTCATGTTTAAACAATAAATTATACACTCGTAAAAAAAGGATTCATGGTATACGAAAGAAAGATAAATCAAAATTATTCACAAAGTGATCGTTAAGACATTCATATTAATTAATGGCACGTAGATCGTAAAACAACGTTGTTAAATCTGAAATCCGTGGCGATTGTTTTTTTTAAGCCGAATGGCTTTAATTGCGATCGTAATGTGTTGTGCGACAATCACAAAGCGTGGGGTGACGGCAAAAAGTGCGTGCTCAGCAAGCGAGAGTCGCGTTTTTGCCCCGCACACTCGCATCACAGTGCAATTTAATTATCGGAGCGAGCTCCCGCTTTACCCTTTTGTATCTTAACCCCCGGATGAAAAATACTCTCCATAAAATAGAGACGGGTACGAAAAAAGGAGCGTATGCAAATTCAGGATAAAATTAGCCCGTAAATGCCACCGTTTCTAAAAGAATATTAGAGACGTTTTCAGTGGGTGGATGGGGGTGCTACTTTATACTTTGTCTCCTCGCGCTAAGTACTGCAGGCCCGGGTGTCCGCGCCTCGGAATCCGCTTTAATTTGCGACTGTTGTTCGACAATAAATCAACGTGCACGCTCCTTCCATGCGCCGGGAAGGTATACACATCACTTACTTCATAACATTGTGCAGTGCCGCTTATTGCGGTGAGCATTGCCTATATATTATCAAATTTTAATTAGCACTTTATTATGTTTATGATTGTAAAAGTAGATATGATATGGTTTTGGCATTGCAATCAAATATTGTGCATTTTTATAATTTACTTTTATTATTATTCATAATGAGCGAGTGTAATTAAAAATATACTCTAGCAATAATTTGGACTTACAAATAGACAAAATGCGGCGCATCCATATAATAGTAGTAGAAGTGTAATTACAGGTTGTTTATTTTGTGCGGTAAGATTGGAGGCTTTTTTGTAAAGTAACGAGGGTCACCTGAAGAGGAATGAGTTAATAGGTTTTAATTATTGAGGACGCGGTGCGGGGCGCGGGGAGGACAAGAAAGAGACAACATCAAATATTTAGCGCGTAATGCCGGCGCTCTCTCGCTTGTAATTAAAGCGTCCTTTCCTTTTTTCAGCGCCTGATACAATATTCAGCATGAGAAGGAAGCGCTTCGGTGGCGGGTGGCGCCTCCATTGTATTCGCTAAGGAAGATAAATTAAAAAATATAATTAAAGGCGGCCATAATTCTCGGCGGGGTTAGGGGGCAAGCGGGGGTGGGATAGTGGAGAAGCGGGCGCTCCCGGAGGCTTCTTAAATATTTGGGGATAGCGCGTACCTACGCATTACGTAAATTAATGACACGGATTCGAGGAAGGATGGCGCCCGCGCCCGCGTCGCTGCTGTTTGTTTTTGTTTTAATGTGCGTTGTTAACGACGTTATTAGACGCAAATTATAATACGAGAACCACTCCGAGGCGAAATCCCTCGGTCGTCACTGATTGGACTAATGACTCCTTTTATAGATATTATTATTTTGCGAATCCGACTTACGGACCGCCCGGTTCCTCCAATTTATATCATTTACGAAATATAACAGTCATTTATTAAGAGTTTATTTATCATTTTCAAGAATTGTTTATCGGTTTTCATTCCCTTGTTTAATGGTCGTTGTTTATATTTAGCTCCAGTTACGTCATTAAGTAATCACATCCCTCGATCATTTAAAAACAAGCGTAATGTATTATGTCAGTGGTGTACATACTGCTACTAATTCTTACATAGCTAGGTATATCAGTTCATGAAGATTGTTATTGTCGTACACAATGTAAGTTAGGTAACTAAAAGTGAATGAGGTATATTAAACGATTTGTTAAAAGCTAACACAATTATATATAATAAGATGAAAAACAATAAATAATATTCTTATGCAGATCTACGGACTAATTCCAAATCTACTATAATATTAGTGTTATAGGTATTTGAAAATCTCTTCCCCAATCACACATGATATGCAATTAGTATCGATCTTGGGATTAATTAAATGAAAAAAACTACACTCAGACCTGCTCGATTGTCATCAGGAAAACACGCAAAATCCAAAATAAATCCCTGAATCTTTTCCAAAGGTCAAACCAAAACTACCTGATTTTAATTACAATGGCACGAGTAATTATATGAAAATACGAGTTGGTAAAACAAGTAGAGTTTCGTTTAACTGATTTAGCTAAAATAAATGGCTATATTTTTCTTATTTAATGATTTTAATTTCAAAGAAGGAACTACAGGTGAACCGTATGATCATTTGACTTCTATATTACATAATAAGTAGATAAACACTGTCATAATAAATAAATATCCAATACAATGAACGCCATTTAGCCCCAAACTAAGCATCTAGCCTGTGATATGTGTACTGAACAACGGATAAACATACTTATATACCTATTTTATCCCATACATATTATGCATAGAAACACCCAGACCAGTACAAACAAAGTATCGTGCACACAAATCTTTGTGCTGCCCGTGGATCGAACCCCGAAACCCTTGCTGCAACAGATGTCACAAACATTACATCATATGGGTCGTCGAGTATATCGAGTATCAAGACACTAGTAACGCGAGTGTGTTGTGGCGCGTGTGTCGACGGGCGGTCGGCGCAACAAGTGTCAGCATGTGCCCGCAACATATGAATCTCTAATTCCGTCATCCTCCCGCTCCTTTTACATTTACAACAGATAACGTATTCAAGATGAACTGATTGATTCCCAATGGCTCATACATTCCATGCGACACCTCTAAGAAGTTTAAGAGTAATTATATTATTATTTGTTAATTTGAGCGTGTTATCAAATTGGGTTATTGCAGTATTGTATCCATACAAGTATATTATGACAAATATATTATTGGTATTGTATGAAAGTAGAGCAATGGAAATTGTATAATTTTTATTAATATTTGTAATTTCTATTTTTGATGTAATTTCGTTCATTACTATTATTTTAATGTTTTGCTGTTCATAATTGTAAGTTTATAGGTAATTATAATCAAATGAAATCGAATTGAAAATTAAGTAGGTACTATGACTACGAAAGCCGCTTAGGTACTGCGCGGTCCGGTAATGCGTTAAGCGGTAATTTAGACAAATTAATCTTACGGTCTGACTTACATTACATTGTATTCAGGATTTTTTTATCTGGTTAAAAGTAGGTATAGCAGTATTGTTTTAAGAACTATTGCACTTAATATGTTTTTTTACTTAAGTATAAGGGTGTACCATGGTAAAGCTGTATAAAAATAACATCATCATCAGCTCATTATATGTCCCCGAGGGGCACGAGCCTATCCGTAAAGGGTGCATAGGCTTTAGTCGTCCACACGGGCCCAGTGCAGATTGGCCGTCTTTACGCACAAACTTTGAATCTCTTCGTAGGAGTGCACAGCTTTCCTTACGACGTTTTTCTTCACCGCAAGAGCGTCGGATTCACGTACATATAATTCCGAAAATTTTAAAATACAGGTTCGTGACAGAATTTGAACCTGCACCCTCCAGATTGAAGGGCAACAGTCCACACCATTGAACTACCGACGCTCTAAAAAATCACTGTAATTAAATTCCCTATTACCTATTACCATAAGCTATCAAATACCTAAAAGCATAAAAAAAACAGAATTATCTGTAGATGTAGATCACTGGCGAATTGGGTATTTGACACCACTAATCGTTGACGCACTTTTTATGAACTGTCAAAAAGGAACGTTTCCATATATTTTGTATGAGATTATTGATATGTGACGTCATTGCTCAGTATCAACAACTGACCTAATATTTATTGGTTATAGTGTATTTAAAAATACAATATTGCAAATAAACAAAAGAGATCAATGAAATGACATATAAAATAAGGTGCGCTTTTATCAAAATAAGGTTTGGTATTTTATTGCGGATGGTGGAAAATACCGAATTATTTGCAACAGTGGCCACTTGGTACCAAGTTCATGGTTAATAAAAGTAAGTCTCCGTGGTAGAACTGTCCCTGTGGTATGGTGGTTACATCGTTGAGTTGACTGCGTGACCTGGAGGTCGTGGGGTTCAAATCCCGCGGGGAAACGTCACTTTGTGCGATTTTTTCTAGTTTGATTAGAACATTGCAGGCTTCTCCGAAAGAAAGATGATTCCGTGCTTCGGAGGGCACGTTAAGCCGTCAGTCCCGGGTACAATGTTAAGATGGTCGTTAACACCCAGCAATCCGTATTGGGCCCGCGAGTTGGGTTATGACCCAATGTCCAAATAACTATGCTGTGTGGAAAAGCCTGTTCCATGCAGTGTGGAATGTTATAGGCTGATGATGATGACGGCAATTTTGTTATCTGTTTATCCTATCATTTGTAACTTGTACATATTTGATTAATATCTGACTAGAGTATGCATAGTGAGTGAAACACATCGCAAAAACAATTAATAATTTCTATTTTTGACAAATTGCGTGCTGTTGATGACAGCAGATCGCCTATGGTTTCAAATCTGTAGAGGAAAATTGGCGAATAAATGTGGATCATTGAATATGTTGGCGATTTTTCGATTTGTTTGAACGCACAAGGTAGGTATGCACTGCTTATTTGCATATATGGAATGCACGCCACTGAATATCTGCTAATTATTCTTGTAATTTTGTTGACTTTGTACAATCAATAAAACTGCTTCCACGTCAGCTGTGCTTATGTAATTAAGGCTACAATTTTACCATATAATTTCTAGATTATAAAATGTTCGCTAACGCAAAATTGGAATGTTAAATGTGTTCAATAGATATCTGAAACTCTTATCCAGACCAGAAGTAAATAAGTCTAGTAATAGTTTATTTTTTCGGAAGTTCTCTTTTGTTTTTTAATTGTAGAAAGGGGTTTTGGAACACCCAAAGGGCTAAAGATTTTACCTTCACTACATAATATGTCATGATTTTTTTGCTTGTCTCACCATTCAGTTAAGAATACAGAAGCAGAAAAAAACATATCTTTTATGACCTAATTATGTTACTTTCCTAACTTAGACCTTTATTATATTTTACTGAAAATAGTATGTAGTAGAAATTCAAGCCTTCCAACTAAATTAACTAAAAGCCGTAAGATTTATCTAAAAGGAAACACTGTTACTACGTCTAAGTCAAGCCGTGAGGGTATCACATAACTCACACGTTGCCGAAGCGATAATTCACCGACCCATTGTTTGCTATAACAATTGACGAACTATTGCTATGGTGGTAGAATTCCACCCACTAGAGGAAAATACACGACAATTCGTGTTCATTCATAAATATTTAATGGCGTGTGTCAGTTATCCTAAGCAACTTAAGTAGGATAGCGCAAATTAGATTTCAAAGATGCTTTTAGCTGTCTTCGTTTTATTTGATTTTGTGAATATTGAAATGTTATTCTTGTAAACTTAAAAGTTTTAGTTGCTGTTAAGCACGTCTTGTATTTTATCATAAAATATCAGCCTAGTACTTGCATATAGCTAATACTCATAGCTAAATAAAGCCCTACGTAATGTCTTCTATGCGTGCCGGCTACTTTTGACAACATCCATCTGATATCACTTTGACCATTTCATCCATCTTCCTGGTTTTACGTTGCCATTTAATTATTACAAAATAAAGTGAACCAAGAAACTCGTAAGCAGAAAATTGAGATTATTGCAGATGTAGATTAACTAAGCTAATACATGGTGATCTAAGTAAATTTAGGGATATATGTAATACTATTTTTAAATAATATTTTAACGAAAGAAATATAGAAAAAGTCATCTGGTATAAAACGGTTCATCTCCCTTGGATACCGTGGTTTTATAATGTTTATTTATGTAGACATTATGTCGTGGTTCTCCTTAATTGCGATCTGGACGTTACCCCGGCAATAAGTTCGGTTATTTGATGAAGAAGGTAGATTCTCCAAATTGTGATCTCTGTGGCACAATTGACGATGTGCAAAGACCTTGTCGAGATGATCTCTCACAATTAAGTTAAATATTTTACCCTATATGATATATATACATATATAGCGTTGTTTATAACATTGGTAAATAAGTAATAATTTTTATTTCATTTACCTAACATTTAAATTGCCTTATAAGATATAAAAATATTGAAACAGCTGTGGGCGATGTTGGGCTGATATATCATTAACTGTCCCATGGTGCGTATACAAATGTACATAAACGGAGTTTGTTAAATCACCCTCGCCTCTGCTAAGAGTAGGTAATAGAAAATATTTAAATTAAAATTTCATCGCCTATAAAAGAACTTAATCAGAAACCTTACACGCGGTGGCTCGCCGAGTTGAATAAGTCGGTAGGTATGCCTCTAACACCGTAGTTGTAGAGACCCTCAAAAGAAAACTTATTAATTTTCGTCATTATGAATTCCGCGGGCGAAACTCGAACGTCTAATTTCAACCCTAACTTATCAAGACGCGAATAAAAAAGTTCACCCCCAAAACACCCCTCGCTCACCCCCTTGTTTAAAACGCCGGCGAAAAAAGAAGCACATAAAAATGCATGAGGCCTTCCTCGTTATAAGGAAAGGGTAGCACCCCCCCACCCCACGGGAGGTAGCTGTAAAAATCGTCTCTAATTTAAATTTGGGAAGTTTCGCGTGGCGCGCAGCAACGCTGATGTCTTGATAAATGTGAGCGTATTCCACTAATTTCTCGTCTTCAGCGCTCGGAACTTTTAATTGGGCGCGCATAAATCGCGCCGGAGTAATGGAGGTGGCATTAATTTCATCTTGTGACAAAATGGCCGGCGGGAGTAGGTACATTTAGATAAGCATCGCTCATTGTTTCGGGCCGCAGGTCGCGCCTGCCATCAGCTTCGCCTCCTTTTCCGTGAAATATCACTTCGCAATTATATCATAAAAGTCATCTTTCCAGCCTTCGTTATATAAATAGCAAAAACCTATTCTTACATACATTCTTAATATATCTTATAAATGACTACCTAAAAACAAAATATTATTAAAATACTTTTTTCAATTGCACACGATTTTAAAATGCTGCGTTGAAAATAGAAGTTTCCTAAATTTATGAGATAAGCAATAAATGAATATTAACTGGAATATCAATAAGCACTTACTATCAAATATTAGAATAAAAATGTGGTATTTAAAATGTTTACATTACGAGTTTAATCTAAATGCGAATACGATATAGTCATTGTAAACTTAATAAATATATAATAAATATCGCAAAGCGAGTTCCCTAACTTACTGGTGTCCAACTAACCAAGAATAAATGAAATGAGTAGGCAAGGCAAAGATCACGTGTCTTGATCGTCGTATTGAAAAATAGCTTTTTATTCTACCTAATTATGGCCTAAGAAGTTTATACCTGATTTTATAATAGGTAATTTTTAATAAAGGTCTGAGTTGTGAAAGTATTCAGCTGTGTTAGAGTCAACAATAAACGCAAATGATTATACGAGTAATAACCAACTTCACTACTACGTTGTGCCAGACAAGATGTAAATGATGATTAAATGAAATCAAAGAATTTATGCCGATTGTCGTATAAATAACAGTATTTTATACACTTTACAAACTTTCGATGCCAAACTATATGTGAATAACTTCTACGGGTAGTACTTTCGTTAAAGTTCAATCGTAATAAACACGAGGTAAATACTTTAAATTCGCTCGTAGCTCTGATTAAATTTACTCAACCGGATTCACTCACACATACGCATGAGCCGTATCAAGTAGGTTCTCAATTTAAACTGTCTCCATGCATTAAATCTTAAAGGTTAAACCTTTGTGGTTTCAACGTTTATGGTTCGTTTTTTTATATTTTCAATTTTATTTGCAATACAACGGATTATTAATTTCTGGAACCTAGGTATAATACCTGTAATAGGGTATGCCATGATTAGGATTAAAATAGTCATTAACACATCAATTTGTTAAGTTCCCGATAGTCAATTGACCAGAGCAACTTATGTTCGTTAGCAGTCTAGTTTAATGCATATTAAACTAAACTGCTAACGAACTTCATGAAGAAATTGTCACATACATATATGTTTGCTTGCATAAGAACGTACACTTACGTACTCGCCAACTTACATTTTTGGATTATTATTTAAATCTAACATTTGTTTGGTAGAGGTCAGATGAATCAATAATCAAATAATAGTAGATTTATGAAAATGTTAAATAATACTTCCTACTTTCACTAAAATACTTTTAAAATTTTTTTTGAAGAATACATTCATGATACAACAAATATCAGGATATTCATTTTGCATACAAATGTTTCTATTACAACAAGCAACAACGTCGGTATGTTTAGCAGTGCAATGAAGTGAATAAAACGATCGTATCGTAGCAAATCATCACTGTGCTACAACGTAGCAGTGTAGCTCGTAGCAGAGGGGTAAACTAACTGTGATTCACGGAGCCCAATATTGTAAAGCCAACAAGTGATATTGCGTAAAACGCTTTTTAATTTTTTTATGTTATCGAAATGTCAAAAACATTAATGAATGCTACGACAACAAGCACCTATTTACTTTCCATTATTTATGTTTTAAGTCGATGTTATTTCTTCGTTCAACAGAATTTTTCACTCGATGTAATTAGAACAGAGACCGTTTGTTTTGAGTGAACAATTAATGCGCGTGGCAAGTATCGCGTCCTTCTTCCTCATTAAATCGGAACAAAGCGACCGCGGCGAAACTTCGACGGGTGTAATGTTATTCATTTGGGAAAGTCAAAGGTTGTATTTACAAAAAAAAATAAGTTGCCGGAGAGCGGACGGTGGCATTTTTTCCATTCGGCGCGTTCCATTAGCGGGCCTTTGTTTGGCGGGAGCGCGCAAATTAATTTAGCTCTCCCGCCATTTCCTCGCGCTCCCCCCTCTTCGCTCCGCGCCCTTTTTTGTCTACGCCTTGCTCTACGTATCGTTTTCTTCTTTATGGCTCATTAGGCAACACTGTCGCCATTGTTTTTTTTGCCTAACTCGCAAGATCTAATTATTATGATCAGCAAATCACGTGAATCGATATTGCTTACCAATGAATAGATGAAAAATGAATTCGGTTAATCTTATGACGTGTAAATAGTTTATAGACGTAATAAAATCAGGTTTCTTAACATGTGTTTATTTTGGCAAGTTACTTAATTTTGGGAGAATTTATTGCGATTTGTATTGTCCAGCCTTTACAAGAATTAATTTAATTAAATTGAATGTAAATAATGATGTTTGGTCCTTAACATATTTTTTAGAAAATGATAACATTATTGCACTTAGCTCATTTTATTTAAAGCTTGGTTTTGTTTTATATAATTCGAATTATGTAGTAATGAGAATATTAAAAAACCACATTCAAATAATGTCAGGATATCACTTAAAATTATAACAGTTTATGCGTTTTTGAATTTATGAATAAATCATCACCATTATTTTAGATAAATTAAACTATCTAATATGAGCACTTTATTTGGTTATATCGCTTTTGCTAAAAGAGATTATCTATCGAATCGTCACTAACTATCAACTTTAACTTTAGTACCTAAGATGTAGGACGACCTATAAACTGACATAAACTAGTATAAGATAATTTACATGTAAATGAAACCTATCAAGGTAATATGCGGAGAAAAATGGCTGCGTTTTGTTATTGTCACCTTTGGTTCGTATTTATAGGAGCTTGACGGCGTGCGCTGCCGTGCGCCCCTGTTCCGTTGGCTGACGATGTTTCGCCCGTCCATTAGCGGCTTGGAGCGGAGTAACTCAATTACTCTTCTAGCATTTATAAATATAATAAACTGACGAAGGTATTTATTAAAAATAAACATGCATACATGTTTTACAAGAGTCACGACCAATTCTTTATTTGAAAATAAAAAAATAATAATGGTTTTAAAATACCTACCGGCTAAGGTTTTGCGGATCAAGATACAAAATAAATAATACGGAATATCTAGCGTGAAATTAGGAAGAACTATGTCTAGCAGTGGACATAGTTCTCCTCAAAGCGCCTATAACGGTCGACTGTAGGGCATAAGCCTTATTATTTCGCATGGCTATAGGGAGATTGAGTAACAGCCCAACACCGGGATTAATGTAGAAATAACTCACATAACAAATATAGCTATAAGAAAATTTTAAATTAATCAAAGTTACATACACATACGCGCACACACTCATTTACAAATTTACACACTCACCAACACACGTAGAAAGTTCGAAAAGTAATAAAGTAGGTTTATTTTTGAAAATAAAATATACAACCGTTATTATAAATATTTTTTAACATTGTCAACCAAGCATAGCCTATGCCAGTGGTTCCCAAACTTATTTTGTCTACTGCCCACTTTGAGAATAAATATTTTTTTAGCGCGCCCCCATTTTTTCACCTATTTAAAAACCACTGTAACTTCAAATTGAATTAATTAATTATTGAATGAATCATTTTCTTTCTGGGTCTCTTACCGCCCCCCTTGAGACCTGCAGCGCCCACAAGGGGGCGTTATCGCCCACTTTGGGAAAGACTGGCCTATGCCTTCCAACAACATGCAAGGGGAGTAGCTGAAAACCACCAACGCCCGGGGTTGTTCTCGTTGCAAGCTGAGCTTCATCAGTTTGTTTCAAAATGCGTATAGATTTTATATTTAATTATTCGTTGTAAAATGTGTAAAGAGATAATAAATACATTCTAATATATTTTGATCACCTACCGATAACTGACCTTGACAGGTACTTGACTTTCGTGATTGTGAAACAAACGTGCTAGATCAACTGCTGGTTGCTACGCCATTAAGCTCTTATTATTTTTTGCTCAGAAAATAAAAAATCAAATTCTAATGAAACTAAACGATATTTGAGCACTATTAGTTTGTTTTATAGCAGACAACTTTCAAATACATTAATTATTAATATCAAATTATCGCCATATATAAAAAACATAACGACATAACCAGTTGATAAATATCAAAATCGACCTCACGAGTCCCATTAAACCTTTCAAACCTAATAATACAACGATTGTTTTTACATAATTATTTTTTTATAGATAACATATATTCATGAACAAATATAATAATATCATAAGATTCTTTAAATATATATATATATATATAATCTTCCTCTAGTTGTAATCAATAATATGACAAAGTTTAAGAGAACAAAAGTTTCATTACGATATGGAATGAAGGTTAAAATTATTCGATTGTTAAGCAGAAAAAAACCATCACCCCACGCAATCACCCCACGAATATTTGAGTTGGCGCGGCTGCTATAACGATTCAGCTTAAATATGATTAATTCAACAATTTTTCTTTAAATCAATTAAATTTAATCTTTTTCCGTATACATTTTTGTTTTAGTGTTGACGTTACTGTAGTTGACTGTGTTTATGTACATTATCAAAAAGTTCTAGTGTGACTATTGGAAACGGGCTGATATTCACAAATTTTATAATTTCTGAAGCGATAAATGGACTATATATTTGACATACAAGCACAAAATTAGCCGGTAAACTAAAAATAACATTATATATTTTTAGCGTATTATTGTTACATATCACAATAATAGATATGTGATACTACTTAGTAATTTAATATATAGCTTCAGGGTTCTTAAAAAGATCCCAGCTAGTCCAAGCCACAGTTAATTCATATACCTACTGAAGAACAACAAACTTATAACTTGTTTATTTAATCGATTTTTACTTTTTATATTAGATAATCTATAATTTCTAAATAAACCTACAAAATGGCGTTGGATTGCGAATTAAAATGTAGAGACAAAAAGAAACGGTTTCTTTTTTATTTTGGTGACATTAAAACATTTAAGACAGTAAAATAAAAATAAATATCTTACCTATGGTGGTGCGCGGGCGCCGAGTGCGAGCAGCCCTCTGCCCTCGGCCGTCGCGACTGCCGCGGCCGTGACCCACAGCGCGCGTGCCCGCGCTACGCTGTTTAAAACCCTTCCGTATTCATACGCGCCACCCTGCCTGCATATTGCGGGAGACTCCGCGATACACTCGCTCACAGCCAAAACATTTTTTACGTCACAAAAATTACGCGCTACTGTACACGAAATCATTTGCTTACTTAATTAAAATCAAATCCCACAATTTCCCAGCACTTCAAATAAAAACAGAACCGGGACTCTAGTGAAACAATTAATTCTTTGTTTTATAAAATATTTAATTAAAATCTTAATAGGAGCGGCGCACGTTTCGCAAAAAGAAAGAAGAAATATCTTATCGTAAGCTTTAAGTTGGCAGACTGGAAATTTCTAATTAATTACTTCGTAGACACATTTTAAATTCTTAATTAAGCAATCCGTACTTTCTCCCGCCTATAAATTAGATCGAGCCGTTTCCATAGAGACTACTCATCCTTTAAAGCGGGCCGGGGGGAGAAGGGGGGCTTTACAAAAAATATAACTTAGGGTGAGTAAAAAACCGTGGGGTGACTCAGCCGGCCGCTGCACCCCACAACGAGAAATCTACGATCAATATTAACTCTTTTTTTCAACGGGGAAACGCTGAATTTTTAAGTCGTTTTAAGTCTTTGCCGCGTCGAGGGAATATGATGAAGCTGAACGGCGCGTATCGGCTGATGTGAGCGCAATAAATCATAAGTTTGCAATCCGCGGTCCATTCGACCACGTTAGTCAAGGTCGCCTACCATATGTGGGTGACGTTTGCACACGATCATTCCGATTGTTGCTGCAAAATTGATTTTAGAATTGTAACTATGTTTGTTTTTTAATACCAATGCACTTTGACAAATTGAGAAATGATGAGTTCCTCAAAGCACTGTTGTTATGTTTGTTATTCGTATTATTTCACAACCTTGGCTGAGTGTTTGGAATCGAGGTGTAATGTGAAATTTACATACAATTTTTTTTATACTCCTGAAGACTTATGCTGTTAGACCTGTTAAACAGACTATTAAAGAAATATAATGATTGACTATACCACCACAACTTTATTTTTCCAATCAGTACATTAATTTATAAAAACTAACAACAATGCAGAATTTACCTTGAATTGCTATGTAGCCGTAAGTACCATTTATAATTTCCCGTTATATAATATGCAAATGGTTTATTGCAAGGTTAATTCATGCACCACTCTAAACTAAGTTTTGGTTCTTAAAACATTACAATTTGGAGATATCGCATATGTACCCACAAACACATTTATAATGTTTATGTGTAACAATTGGTAAATGGCACAATGCTTAAAAGGGCGCATGTACCCAAAGTAAAAGTGCACTGTGTGCTAACATATTAATCATATTATATAAAAGCAATAGTATTAATTTACCAAATATACAGAAATAAAACCAAAATCAAATTTCATTTCAATACAATTAATTAAAAGACTGACCTAGCCAATGATAGACCTTGATGTGACTGATATAATTTTATATATATCTTTACAATTAATTATACATGTTACCATTAAATTGATAATTCGTAATGCTTAAGTAAACAAAAGTCGATACTCGTCAATAATTCGAATCTCATCTCTACAGTTTATAAATTTCAATTTAGGAGACACTTTTTCTTACCATATGTGTCAAATATGGCCTCATTCTCCAAATATTGATACTTTGATACTGTTATTAATGTTAAACATGATTCACATACAGGTATAAAAATCATCAACTTTACTACATTAACAATCGTAATTACAAATCAACAATAGGAAGTCTCTATATCATCACCTATATTAAGCTCCGGAAACATTTCAAGTTCCAACTTTAATTAATTTCTACGACAAAAGGTGACTTAAGTTTTTGTTATCAATTTTTTTAACAATAGCGTATAAAACAGAAATAAAAAACAACCTGCATACATAATTCGATACAGCGCATTAATAAAAAGCTCCGAGCCCGGTGCACGCGCATGCCGCCTTAAAAAGTGTTCATTTCTAAAAAGCTATTTATGACAGCGACCATTATCGTCCAATAAATCAGCTGCCCGCTCTTCTGTTTTCGATAATGATTCTATTATTATGGAAAAGCGTTATGTAACTGTAACTTTTTTTACTCGAGGGATATGGTTGTGTGGAAAGCACTTTCGCATCAAAACCAATTAATTTATACGAAGATAAGTTACTGTACAGTAAGAAATAGGTTTGTTCTGATTTCATGTTTTGCAGTCCACAGCTGAACACATTCCACGATAAAGAAACGAAGAAACTCGTAAAGGATTTGCCATATTCTACCATATCAGATGTTTGCAGCCAGATAAATCGTCCTGATTCGTTTTAAAATTTGCTTGCCAAGACGTCGTTCTAAATCTAGCAATCGCCTATCTAAAAGATGTCATCGAGGTCAATCTCTTCTTAATTATTGAAATATAGGTACTTAACAAGGCGACCTTACGTATTACCTTAATTAGATTGTAGACATTACTTGTAACATTTATTGATTTACTTGATACCCAAATGACTAGTACACCATTGGAAAATGAATACTTGGTTAGTAAACCAGTAATATTTATTTAACATTTATAACATTGACAACGCTATTGGAATTGTTTTACTTAAAATATATGAAACTCTTAAAAATAAAACACATAAGGTATTAAAGGCTAACAAATGAGGAACTTACTCAAAAAGTCAAAACATGGTAAATATTTTCTTTAATATGCTAAATAATGGCTTCTATCCCTCGGCGTTGAGGGGTAACGATTAGGTAATCTATGTATGATGGCGAATGACCACGCACTGGTTGTTGTTGACATGTTGTTATATCGATTTTCAAAATAGTATGATCATTTCTCAGTAGGTATTCAATATATGTATCGGCTACTACACCAAAGGTTCTTCATACACTTCACCGGGTTTGATCCCCAGGCAGCAAAAATATTTGTGTGCATGAACATGTCTGTGTGTATTGGTCTAGGTGTTTTCTGTGTATAATATGAATTTATTTACAAAAAAAAAGTATATAAGTATGTCTATCCGTTGTTTAGTATCCATATTACAGGCTAATGCTTAGTTTGGGGTTATATGGCGCTGTGTAAATGTCAATAGGTAAAAAAATAATAATCTGATATTTAAAAAGATTTAAAGAGAAGATCACGTAAAGAGAAGCTGCTTCCATACTACGTAGGTCGTAGGTTTTTATGCGTGTCGGCGGCGCGGCGCCCACTGCACGGGTTACAAATTGTGGGGTGAAAGGGGTAGTTTTTTCTAATCGACTTTCCTAACTGTAATAAACGATATTTATCTTTCTTAATTATAGTTTCACTCGCGTTTGGTAGCTTTGCTCGTGTTTTTGTTGAGAATGTTTGTATTATTATCGAATTACGTTCGTTTGTCGTATAATTCTTGTTCCATCGTAAGTATACAATATATACACAATTATACAATAAATATAATTAATTTTGAGTAAATTATTAATTGTTTATGCACAAATGTGTCGTAATATATAAAATTGTACTAAATGTAATCAATAACATATTCCGTGGTTACCTAGTTTTTAATAAAGATACTCAAAGAGATGATAAGTAATATAGGTGGAAGGCTTATAGTTATTTTTCTTTATTGGCGTATCGTTTTTGGTACCATAATCTTAACATTAATTACAAAGAGTATCTAAATCTCAGACACCATACTTAATGTAGGTATCTATTTTCTGATTTCATTTTCATGTACTTGTGTTAAATACAAAGGAAGATAGAATTAGATAAAACTTGCTGATTAACGAAATCAATAAGATTTACAAATTTGAATGTTACCAAATAATATTGATTAAAAAAAGGGCATTATTAAATGTGTGTATCGTGAAGTTTAAAATGAGAAACGAGGGCACTGATCCCACGGGGCGCATGCGTAATAATAACCCTTTTTTACCCTTTCGTCCCCGAGTGTTTTTGTAAGCGTTTTTCTAAAGGGTTGTGTGGGTACGTACCTGCCACGCGACGCGGAAGGGTTGGATTTTTCTCGACCGGCTACGCTTTTTTATGGTGATGCAGTTTTTTATCGATGCACCACACTGAGAACAATGGAGAGTGCATTGAACTCTTACAAGGGATCAGCTGATGCTGTAGTGCTGCACTTGTCACGTGCACTATCGATTTTCACTAGTTCAAGGCCGCCGTTTGTAATAACTTGCAGGAAGTGCTCGGTAAAATATCGATATAAGGTGGCGTTTATTGAATGTATGTACATAAATCTAGCGAGTATAAGTCACTTAATTAGTATGTATTTGGAAATAGAATCTGATATGATAAACAAGAAAAAAAACTACAGTAAAAATTAAAGATGCTTCCAAATAAGTAACGTAAGAGAGTTACCGTGATAGTAATAAATTAAATATATGTAATCACACAGAATATAATTGTAAAATCAGCACACATTTTTTTTTATGAACAGAAGAGAGAGGCAAACGAGCATACGGTACACCTGATCGTAAGTGACACGCCGCCTATGGACATTTTTTTACACTAAAAAGATAAATAATGATTGAAACGTGCCTGCCTGGAACGGCAACAATGGCTATTATTGCCGTAAAGATGACAAGATCATAGTGTGTTCGGGGAGTACACTCAGATAATATGTATATATGGAATTTCATATCATCATCATCAGTTCTTTAAGCCCGTATAGGGTTTGTATTAGATCTTAGTCGTCCACGCGGGCCTAGTGCGGTTTGGACGTCTTCTCACACAACCTTTGAATCTCTTCGCAGGCGAGCGCAGGTTTTCTCGCGATGTTTCCCTTCGCCGTAAGAGCATCGGTGGCTTAATGGTGTGGACTGTTGCCCTCCTACCGGGAGGCTGAGGTTCAAATCCGCCACGCACAAATTTGCTTTTTCGTACTTTCGAAATTATATGTGCGTTAACCGAATTTCATATACGTTTGATTGAATATTTTTTCTTTATGCTTCAGACACGACTTTGCAATTACGATATAAAAATGGATATAATGGTCCATGCTTGATATTTCTCAGTCAACCTCACTTTAGCGTGGTGCATTCTGCAGAAAAAGTATCTGCTAATCCCCTGGTAAAGCGTAGCTGTGTAACTCCTAATAAGCATTAAGCCTAAAATAGACCATTATGATCTTTTATAACGTAAGACGCGGTGGAAAAAAGAACCACGTCTTATTTTTTTAAACGGGTCAGATTTTTTATTGTAAGCAAACGATTTATCTGATATTTTTATTTTGTTTCATTTTTAGTAGCCCATGAACTCGCGAAATGGTATTTTTCGTTAAGGTTTTCTGTGAGACCGTGGTGTCACTCCGGTTTAAGTTTGATAGTCCTTACGTGATATAATGCAAAATTGCTTCTTATATTTAAAACGAGTATTATCATCTTACATTTTAAGTTAATGGCTCTATGAGTATTGCAATTTATTTGTAATGAAAATTGAGAATAATTTCCAGCCCTTTGGCACCGTTACGCTGCCGGCGCGGCGGATGGTGTCATTTTTCGCCAACGCAACACCCGTTCAATTTTTGGCAATCGCGTAAAAACTGTACAGTTAACACGGTGCTTGCACTCCAGTAACCACATTGATCAAGGTGTCGGCGCTCGTGTTGCAGCCCGTTAACGCCGCAGCCTTTGTTCAACTCTTTTTTGGCCATTAAAAACTATGCCCCTTTGCCGATCGAGAGACGCGTTTTTTGCGCGAGGGATTGCTGACATCTGTACTTAGAATGGATAACACCTGACTCACAAGCAGATTGCAAATGCTGTATAGGTTTCAATGAACCTGGTGATGAAGGTGCACAGTCATTAAGGTCATATCAAAAATACATTTTAAGTGAAATAATGATTCATTTTTTAAACAAGTACACGATTCCCCTGATGGTCTGTAATATCGCAACCTACATGACTGTAAAAGTCAGTTCAATCAATACTGCAGATCATAGAAAATGATTTATCCAAAATTAATATTACGTGTGATGAATAAAGGTTATAATTATATTTAAAAAATACCAGGTATAAAACTGAATAAATGATATTTGAAATTTGAAGACACCTAACATCGGTTGTCTAGGGTGGCGGGTGCAGTGCGGAATTGATGGAGAATAATAATTGTATATCAGTTGTTGGTCTCAATAAATGCCTCTCTGTCATGGTCAGGCGTATTCTATACCATTAGGTGGGCGTACAGGCCGGTAAAGAGTCCTGGACACTTTGTAACTTTTTAAAAATCTTATTAACAATTTGAAAAATATCATGTGTTCAATATATAGTAGTATAGGGTTTGTAGAGCCCAGGGTTCCACTCAGCACCCGACATTCGCGACTCTAAAATTAGTGGCAGCTGCCGAGCCCGCCCCCGTTTTACTTTTTACTCAGAACAACAACAAAAACGTGAAGTTTTTTCAACAAGCCGGCCGAGATCTGATTTCGCGAAGATAGAGTTTCATTAGTAGACAAAGCATTTCTACGAGTTCTTTTTTAATTATATCTAATAGCGTACGCCAAAACAGGCCCGGTTCGAATGACTTGGCTTTTAATTTGAAGACTTTTATCAAATGGAAAAAGAATTCCTTATTAATTTCTTATTCCTTAAATCTCCATTTACGTAAAATAACACTTATATAGGTAGATTAGTTCGGGTAAGTGCTTCTTAAACATTTCCGCCTCTACTGATGATCAGATGAATCTTTAGTTAAATTATAATTAAAATCCGAAAAATGTTCTTCATTTAAATAATGTTATATTTTTTCTTAAATTATTTAGACTTTATTTGATAGTTTGCTTCTAACTTTATTACAAAAATATTAATTACGAGTAATAATTTTATACTGTCAGTAAAAATATCGCCCTACTAATAGTAAAGCATTTTTTTGCCTAAAGAAAAAATACAAAGATGAAGCTTGTTGGAGACGTCAATGTTTATTGTCATGGTCAAATTTTTCGAACCGAACCCAACCACTTGGCCCGGGCGCTAAGTTTATTTAATTATTTGATCCAAAAGTCATGGTTGCGCGTTATCTATGGGAAAAAACACATAGTAAATATCACAATATGGTGTTTTTTTCCAGCTTGATTACCTACCTACGCCGGGGATATACAGCCAGTATCGGCTGCTAATACTGCGGTACTTACATAAACCACGTCAGAGGTCGTAAGGTAATGCTGAAACCCTAATACCGGTTTGGTCAGATTGTTAACTATGCAGACTGCCGAACTCGATAATGAAAAGACGTATGAATGATTAATGAAATAAGATGTTGTTATATTTTTAAAATGTATTATTTATTTGTATCCATCTAATAATTTGATGTGTATCCATTTTCTTAAAACAATACGTTTAAAGTTAAACTAACCGAGTTTCTATTTATTTTGAAGCCGAGGATTCCGGAATAGAAAAACACAGTATCATCTGCAGGACATTGGCTGTTGTCGAGGTGTCGATTGTTTTGTTACCATTACAGAAAGTTTCAGAAAGGACATTGCAAACGGATTAAATGGTAATAATATAGTAGCCAGGGCGTTGTTACACAAACAACTAATGCAAAGCAAACGCAAACAAACTCCTTTGTTGGGTTTCTTTATGCGGCGTCGGCGGCGGTGGCCGGAATATACAATTTCAGTGACAATTAGCTATTGTGGTGCCTCGGGCTACTGTCCGCAAGTGATACTCCACAGATTAAAGGATTACACAGGCTCGCGCGAAACACTTTTCTTGCTATTCCTTCGGTGACTAACTTTGTCGGCGAGCCGGCTTGCCGACAGTCCGCTAATAGTGATCAGATTCATGGAATTCAAAAGTTTTGTTGTGAAAACTATAGCCGCAATATATATAAACATTCGCTATAAGAGAATCCGACTAACGAATAAAATACAAACAATACCTACATGCACACGTAAAAAACATGCACCTTTGGTAATTGATTAATTTCATTTGACTGAATCCTATATCGACTATAATGAAATATGTACTGGTGATCCGCCACCATGAAATGACTGATGCTCCTAGTGTTAACAATTACAAAGACGTGCCTATGTCCACCAGTGCACT
This sequence comes from Leucinodes orbonalis, assembly GCA_019425675.1. Lineage (NCBI taxonomy): Eukaryota > Metazoa > Arthropoda > Insecta > Lepidoptera > Crambidae > Leucinodes > Leucinodes orbonalis. Next base: position 10,986 of record PQWD01012942.1, on the reverse strand, counting down.
TTAAATGGTTGTGGTAGGTGTGTCTATATATTTGCTCGCCTTTATAAATATAGACCCCAAGGAACGGAAAAAGACTTAGGGAATAAACTCTGGAAAAATGTGCTGTTTGTAAAAAAATCTTAAGCATCTGTATCTAATTGAGCTTTCAAACGACAACAAAGTTACTTTAACCTCATACACTCCTAAGTAACTATTCACCATGAGATAATTCAAATCATTAACTGGCCGTTAGAATCACTAGTACCAAGTGGCAATGTCTATCTACTATGAAGGGATGACTTGCAAGGAATTCGCGATAGGATACATACTCTTTCTTACACAGCGACTCTATCTACCAAAAATATGATGGTGTATGATTATAGTGAATAATACTGAATCGCGACAAGTTCTATACGGGTTATTAATGACATTGTGCTGCCACGTTCCTTTGTGTGAATGAAACACGTCAAATATTAAAGGAAGTCATAATTGCGATGAATGGGAATTTTGAAAAAGGGCATATTTGCCGTAAAAATCAATAATCAAAGTGAACGTCGACAAAAGGCAGCGGTCTCCCATCCACTATCAAAATAAAGCGATGCGTGACGCGGCGCGGGTGGATTTTTTTATTGCATCAGTTCATACATCAGAATGGAGTGTGCAACATAATCGAGACTCAATAAACACTTCACGGAATCACAGAAGCTAAAGATAGTGCCAACGATCTGCAGTTTAATTTTCACATAATTTTTATTTATATAATTTATGGAGGCAACATTTCATCATCATCATTACTTATAGTCTAAATGCTGAATGAAGGCCTCCCATAATTATTTCCACGCGGACCGATCCCTTGCAGTTGACATCTATCAGCTACTCACTACCTTAACCAGTTAACTAGTCCATCTGGCTGGTTAGGTGTATTACCTCTGTAATAATTCTTCAGCCATATTGCTTTTTCGAATAGACTTTTCACTGTTGACTAATGTAATTTTTGCAACAAGTCGAAGGATGTAAAATGGATTCGATATCAGGATAATAATACCTTGGGGCAGCGACCACACAGGCTTGGGGTTTTTGTGCGGTAGTTAATTCATTGTGTGATATTGGGCATAATCGGAGAGCGTCGGTGGCTCATTGGTGTGGACTGCTGCCTTCCGATCTGCAGGACGCAGTTCAAATCTCACGTCCCAATGTGTTTTCGAATTTTCGTAATTATATGTACGTTAGCCAACGCTCTTACGGTTCGAAAACATAGTGAGGAAACTTGCGCACGCCTGCGAAGTTATTGTACGTGAAGTCGGTCAATCTGCACTGGGCACGCGTGGACGACTAAGGACTATACACTCTTTACGGGTAGGCTCGTGCCCCGCGATGGGGACGTTTAATGAGCTAATGATGTGGAATCACGTGGACGCCACTTGATATCACACTAAGTGTCCACTGTAACTTCGACATGCTGATCTGCGGGCTATGTCGTCTACTATGTACATTATACTATGTGATAGCGTTACTATTATGCCGGTCCCTCCAGGTTTAATTTTGACCCGAAAGTCAATCTTCTTAACATCCCGAGGGCGTAAAACCTAAGTTGAGCCAAAGTTACTAAACAAAATTATATTTTCAGTTGACTTCTTATCCCATTTTATGTTATCTAGTGACTTTTTATGAGCTGGCAACCAACTAAAACTTACTTCTAAAACATTTCTACTCGTTAGAAACAATTATAAGTATTTTCGTTTGGTGCAAGGGTGACATGCGACGACAGATAATATATATATGATAGCTCTAGTTTTAAAGTAGCGTGTTTTGGAAAGCAATGAGCGTCGTATGGTATGCATGAATATGTGGGTGCATGTGGTTACAATCCTTGAGACTATTGTTACGAACGTTGGTTATATTAAATAGAGCGCGAATGATGTGCAATCTTAGAGCCGCACACGTGCATCATCGTCGGTCACAATGTAGCGATGCATTCACATATTGACATTTCGTATTCAACTTATATTGACACGCAACGACGCTTTCAGTTCGATTCAAAACTCCATTAATTGTTCCCATTGTTGGAGACGTGCTGCACGGTTTTCATAGAAAACTTAACAATAACTTGTTCCTGCAGAAAGTCTCACTCTATTCATTAAAAAAGATATGTAAAAGAATTTCTTGACCTAATTAATTACTTGGTGTTACCTATCCACTCTTTGTGAGCTAGGAATCAAACAAGCCTTAGTTAAAACAATGCTGATTACTGGTTAGTGATAATTGGTTACGATATAATATGTTATGTATGTATAGTGCGAGTATAGAGGATATCTTCGGATAAATTAATGACTTACTAAAGTCTATCTACAAATATGATTAAATTAACAAGGGCACTTCAATTTGATGACCCTGATTCAGTTTTTATTAATTTCATGTTATCAAATGTTAATTTCTTTTACATTATATACTCGACACAATGGACACGCAAAGAAAATTGATACAAAAACAACAGCGGGCAGAATAAATTGCACGTAATGGATAGGCTAATAGATCTTAAAAATAAGGTATAAATGATAGTGTTTACATCTAAGGTGGGTGGCGGTCTGCAACTGTTGCTCCCCCACTCCACAAAAACCGCCTCAACACATTTATTAGTAGCACAGCGATCGTTTCCTGGTGCATCTTCCGGCAACTCTTTTTTGCGAATGGATACTTGTTTTTTGTTTCGAGGTATGCATAAGAAGTTTGGTATAATGATTATGGTTATTCTTGAGTAAAATTTTGGGGAAGAGTAATTTAACAGATCAAATAATACTTCTTGGTATATCATAATTCATAACGGAAGATGTAGGTAAAACTGATTAAACTCGGTATAGCAGAAAATTATCCTTTTTGTATGTTATGAACTTATGATTATGATATAAAAACCAAGGAATAAATTCATACATTATTTGTATTCATAAGAGAAATAAATTTGAACTATGTGAGATTACTTATACGGAGATAACGATAAACAAAAAACATACAAACCTAAAATATGTAATATACAGCCTCTATCTTCACATAGCTATGCTGTGCGGGAATGCTGGGCAGTGCTTTGAGTTGCGACGTGATGATGACTCTCGATGGCTCATATCATTGAATATGCGTTTATTTATAATAGATCCAATATTTAATTGATTACAGCCTCAGATCATTTTGCGATCTATCTTACTTAATTAGTCCGCTTAATTTAAATAAACCACATAATAATACTCAATATTCGTACGTATGGTAGCTAATAATAAGTGATTGTTTTGTAAATAACTAATTCCTTGGTTCACTTCTATGATCTGCAAAATGCTAATTACATTCGTATAGAGTGTAGCAAGCGGTGCTCACCTGTCGCTTCCGCCCGCACAAAAACAAATGAATGCCAACTTTGAAAAAAGCTAACAAAGCCGAAAGTGTTCCGAACAGCAGATTATGAGCACGTTCAGTTATTAATTTATACGTGGCATCGCGGTAAAAAACTCAACCCTCACTTACGATAAAAGAAAAAAAACGTAGCGCGCGTCGCGCAAAAGGGAAAGGGTGTCTCGCGTGCTGCGTTTTGTTTTTTAACTGTGCTCTGTGGTTTGTTTTTTCTTGTGATGCGTTCCTGTTTTTTAACAACACAATACTGGTTAAGAACTGTTTTCGAAGAGCGTCATATTGACGTGAGCGCGAGCGCAAGGCGTGATCGTTGGTGTTTTTGTAAAGGATTTTATTTTTAAATCTCCGCGTTTCGGGTAAATGAGAGATGGTGAAGTTTTTCATGTGTTTAGTCACGGATTGATAAAGGGAATAAGGTTTTTTCTTTATAAGATGTTTTATATTTATGTTGTAGCGGGTCGCGAGTAAAGCACGAGCGAAGGTGAGACATATGGTTCGTTAGACAAAGACGTCTGTTTTTTAGTGGCGGGCAGGTGTTAAGGGTAAAGATACGCAGGCACATTATGTGTCTGTCAGCGAAGAGGAAATACAAGTGCACTGCATATACTTGCCTTGAAAGGCACAAATAACAATTTGGTGTAGGTGCATCTTATTAAAAAGTTAATGCAACGACGATTGTATTGAAAAACCTTATGACATTAGGTACTCATCATCATCATGAGCAATAATATAAATATGATTTATGTCCCCACCGAAGGGCACGAGTCTACCCGTAAAGGCCTTAGTCGTCCACGCGGGACCGGTGTGGATTAGCCGACTTCACGCACAACCTTTTCGTACGTGAAGTCGGTCACCCATCCGATCTGGATTGGCTGTGCGCAGGTTCCTGACGATGTTTTCCTTCGCCATGAGAGCTTCGGATAATTGTACATATAATTCTGAAAATTCGACAATACATTGGTACGTGGCCTACCTGTGCCCTCCAAATTGGAAGGCAACAGTTCACACCATTGAGCCACAGCAGGTACCTACTTATAACGATTAATTGAATGTACGAGTATTCCCTGTAAAATACAAGCAATTTGTGTGCAATTAATGTGTCTTTTAGGCGTTTTCTATGTATTTTTTGTATTTAGCTATGTTTATCGGCTATTTAGGTTCTATAAATAGACTAGGTATTTAGTTTGGGGCTATAGGGCGCAGTGTGAATATCTGTGGATATTAGAAAACATTAACTGGACTACTGCCTTAACTTCACATGTCTGAGTTGGATTTCTTGTCTTATTTGTTACCTTCTACTACCAGAATTATATAGTTGTTAGAATTAATTTTTAATAAAAGTGAATATTTGGTTAATTTAGTGATTGTTTTAGAGTAAAATTATTGCGTATATACATTTACGACTCTTGCATAATTACGCGCAATAGACATTATTCCCCGTGCTGCGTATGATATGGTTTCACTAATTTACGACCTAATAAAACGCTTCTTAATTCAATGCAATTATGCAATGGACAACAACATAACAGATGAATAACGTCTATAATGTCCGGAATTCGTAAGTGCGCTATAAAACACGAGCCATGAAAATGCCATTAAATATTAAAAGTGGAGAAACAGAGAGCTTAACAAAAAATAAAACATCGTTATAAGAGGCTAGGAGAAGACGGAGTCGCCCCCGGCCGGGCTAGCTATCGGCGCGCCTCAGTTAATGCCTACTTATACCTTATTATATAGCGGAGTTTGCGTTGAGGAACAAAATTAATTGGTTAAACTCCTCTCAGTATCCAGGGCGGGCCTCCCCCTTGCCTCCCTCTTAATTCCGTCCCCCGGCCCCGTTCCCGCGCCCCGCCAGCTCCTTTGAACGCAACCTACCTAGAGAAAAAACAGAAAAGTATAAAGTTGACTCCCATAGCGTTGTAGCTTAATTAATCAGTGGAATTATTTTTGTTTTTTTTATATCTAATTCTTTTGTGGTGCTATAATGATTTTAATATATTCAATATTAACAGTATCAATATTTTTAAGTTGGTCTTCAATGACATAAATAAATTTAAATTTGAAATTTAATATTATTACAAAATATAACTTTCTATAAATATCAAATCCTTTAATAAGGTCCGAAACTATTTTCTATATTATTAATTTGGCCCATTATTATTTACCCATTACATAAAATTACTCTTTATAAAGTAGCTATCTTACATGCCTCTGTTTATATGTTGTTCAATTATTTCTTCATTACGATAATTAATAATAATTAATGATAATTATAAAATATGTCAACATTATAGAACAGGTTTAAAATAACGGTTTTATTGGTGGTATTTATTATTGTAATCAACTAGTATTAAATGAGTAGTAAAATTGTTTTGTATTTACTAATGTGATTATAATATGAAAGTAATTATACCAGTGATAATTATTATGTACTTGAACTTATGAAATCAACCAGAGTTATCAAACAACTGACATCAATTTTTGATGAATCGCAAGATCGAATGTAGAGGATGTTTCCTTATTCAAGAAATACAATATAATAATTTGCATAGTTTCTTTTATCACATAAAAACACATATTATTTCAGATACTGGAATGTAACGTAATAATATCGCAAAAAATAGTTTCCTTATCAAAAAGTTTTCATTTTTCCTTTTTTCTGCATTTGTAAAAATTCACAACGTAATTTAAATACTTAAGTATTTAATAGATATTAACTTTAAAATCATCGTGATAACGTTTGGTTTTATTTACAACAGAAAGAAATAATAACTTCCATACTAGATTACTGAAATAAAATGTAATAATTAATACTTACTTGTGACTGGTACAATATACAAATGCAGAATAGATTATATTTAATGTCAATTCCACAACAAATCAATAAAAAGTCAAAAATAAAGCAACGTAGAAGAAAGAATATTAAAAAATTAAACATAAACCCAACCAGTCGAAATTTTTTTCGAGTTACAACTGCAGGGCAGTGCGGCCGTAACGAAGGGCGAAAGCAAAGGGTAGGTCGGGCGGGCGAGGCGGCGCTCGTTGCCACTTCTACAAATAAATTATAATTCGCCCACTGTCGTCCGGATCCGCTCCCGGCCCGTTGCTCTGGTAGACTTGTTACAGCCTGTACTCTTTTCATAACAGCCTAATCATTGCAGGCTAATCACTAGATATTATTCAAGGCAATTAATGTACCAAAACTACCATATAATAAAATAATATAATTCTCTGATTCTATCATGAGGTGATAATTCTTGCGAATCGAGAGACTAAATAGAATTTATTGAACTGACGAAAGGATAATATTAACGAAATTGATCACGGAGAGTCGGTTTCTAGGATTCCGTAGCTAAATGGCAAAAACTGAACCTTATAAATTCGTCAATTTTTATTAAAAATAAGAGAATAGTCCATATCGATCTTATACTATAATGAATCAAATCAAATCAAATATTATTTATTTCATTCAATAGTAATAAATGTACATAAAAGCTCAAAATTCACAAAGGTTGGCAAAATCACATTATGCCTGAACTAGGTAAACCTGTTTTTCAGGCGACTTATTTGCTGAATTACAATCAAAAATCACTTACATGGTAAAATTATAATTTAAAAATCACGCAATTCGTAACAAATAGTTTATAGTTATCTATAATTTCCTAATTTTATCATATCTAAACAATAAATAACTAAAACAAGTAAAAAATATTTACTTTTCATTTTCAAAAACACGATACAATATAAAAATACAACTTACAATTTAAACAACTTGATTACCAATATTTGTATAATTCGATTATTAAGGGCAGTTTTACTTATCTACTAGCTTTAGGTTATTTTTAATCACAGTATTCAGTCTATTATAAATGTTAATTATATGCTAAAAAGTTATATGTTAGTTATAAGCTAAATATTTTTAATATAATTTTGTATTTTTATAAAATAAAATTATGTATAAATAAATAGCGTTGGGTTTAGATCGCTATGGTGATCCAGAGGTCATGTATACGAATCCCAAGAGTGAGTGCATAGTTAAAGACAATTTTTGTCCAGTTCGGTTCGGACATTGCAGGCTTAGTTACCTGATTGTCGGAGAAGAAAGATTTATTCTATACTTTGGTGAGTACGTTAAGTTGTCGGTTCCGACTACTGTCTTAGTATGGCTATGGGTATTATGATAGTTAACTCACATCAGTCCGTATTGGGCGGTGTGGTGGGTTTACCCCCATCCCGGAGCTAGGCTGTGCATGAAGCTCTGTACTCTGCAATGACCCTATAGGTCGATTGATAATATTCCCTGTTGTTATTTTAAAGATACTTGTTCGTCCTTAAAGTAAAGTGGTTTGTTTCTGAAGCAGGTCAATTTTATTTTATTGTCTTCATTATAAGAATTTCTAGTATTCTGTTTATTTGTATTGTGTTTATTTTTTAGCGAGATGGATAGTATAAGATTAAACAGAGGTCCGACCTAAAGAGTATTTAAGCGTTATTTGTTGAATGCCTAAAAATGATGAACTTAACTATATACACTTGGAAATATAATTGTTAATTAAGGTAACGGGTAAAATACTATCCAAGTGAGTTTGATTTTACACAAAAGCGTGGTAAATATTTATTGTTAAGATGTTATGATCATGTTATCATAATCTTCCGCTAAACGGATACTAGATTTATGATTTCTATTCATTATGTTATATAAGTTCAAATCCACGCATCCTAGCTATATCTTGTATCGTAACTACCATTAAGTCATTGATAGTAATGTTATTTGATTGCAAAAATTTGGAGGTATTTTATTACGATCATAAAAAATATTGTATAATCCGAGGAGATAATTGGAATTGGTATTTTTCCAATAATCGTGTAAACTGTTTGTATAAGCAACTACTCTAGGCGACTGAGCTCATTACATGATATTCAAGTGAAATATTTTCAATATCTAGTCGTAATAAACTTCTGGCAAGATGGAAGCGTGGACAGTCTCTCTCAATGAGAGCCATCAGGAGAAGATCGATTTTCAAGGAGCTTTGCTAATACTGATGCATTTTTATTTCACTGCGTGCGTCTAGGGTAACAGAATTTATCAGTGGACTATACATTTGTTAATTATAAAACAATGAACCCCATTGGCTTCAGGTGACAAAGAACGCGTTGTTATAAAGTATATATGAAATGCATGATATAAATAATACCCTTTCGATTTCCTTTGTCACCATTCATGCATTTTATTTTAATAATGGCATCTAAAAGCTAAACATTGACATATATTTTTAAATAGTGTCGTAGTGTTTAAAAGACTAATTTGCATTTTTTAAACCCTTAAAATTATTATGAAAACAAATGACGATATTCCATGTTAGCAATCAATGTAGAATACTATAGAAGGGTATAGGAGTGGCGATGCTTGGTGGGTGGGGTGTTGTGGTAGAGCCGGCGATTAATTTAATAAATACCAACCGGATTCCGGTGCGTTTGTCTCCACAGCTATGCGGTGGCGTGAGTCGCTTCTTAATTACGGCCGTTCTATATCTGCCGACGATATATTACGTGTACCTACTATTCCGATGCCAACTACTGCTCAATGTATACCAAATATCTTTTGTGGGATAATATGTTACATTTATTTTTTTTGTGACATATTGCCCCGAGGAAACTGTGCTTATAATGAATGTTATGTGTAATCGGCAAGGACGATCTTTTTGCTATATGACCGTATGTCGAAACAGTACTAATTTTTGAAACATATTGCTTCTTGCTTTCAAAGAACATAAAACAAACCGAACTAGCTACGGTTCCAAATTATATCTTCGTCTCATTGAGAGATTAGTATATATATATATATATATATAAATATATATATATATATAGTAAGACCGGTGGCCTTGGAGCAGTCGACTAGAGACCACAGCTTAGCATAGGAATAGGATGCCATCCAGTCCGATGGACCTAACATTTTGATAATCCCTGCTAAAGCAGTGGACTACGATAGGTTAAAGAGGAGAGATAGGTTTAAGATTTAGGCTCTAATACCATATTTTTCTCCTGTCAAGTAACATGTGCCTCGGCTAAATCTTAAGCGACGACAGGCGTGGTTTCGACACCAAAACGCAACGTTTTTCTTTTAGGTAGGTACTATAGCAACAAAATCCATCCGACGTTGATAGGGTAATGATAGGACACAGCGAACCCTAAACGTAATTAAAGTATAACGTAGATGACTTGTATCATGGAGCTAATATTGTTTACAGTAAACTGCTTTCCTACTAATATGTTGATATAAATATGTGAAATTCATCTGATTCATAAATAATACACAAGTGGTATTAAATTTGCATTTTAAAACTTAATTAATCAGAATTAGTCTTCGAATAAACTGCGGTGCTTAAATCATAACAGTAATATGTGAACACTGCTGTAGGCCTCCCCAATTATTTCTACGAGTGCCAATTCCTAGCAGTTGACATCATCTGCCTCATGCATCTTTTACTAGACATCGCTCCATATGGTAGCAGCGTGCCTACCGCTTCTTTCCCTTCCGTGGACGCCACTTGAGAACCTTCTTGTATCATCAGCCATCGGTTCTACGCACTTTCCGACACAAGTTAGTTACGTCGATTCGTAATGACGTCAATCAAAGTGAACTTCTGAAGTCAGCAACCTTGTTTTGCAAATGATGTGCACGTGTTTAAGCAACCATAACAAATTAGATATTTTAAACACTTTCAATTTAAACTAGTTAAGAAATGAAATGAGAGCGTCGGTGGCAGTGGTGTGGACTGTCGCCTTCCTACTGAGAGGGCTGAGGTTCAAATTCCGACACGTACCAATGTATTTTCGAATTTTCGAAAATATATGTACGTTATCCGACGCTCTTACGGTGAAGGAAACATCGTGAGGAACCTTCATGCACGCCTGCGAAGAGATTCGAAGGTTGTGTGTGAAGTCGTACAATCCGCATTGGGCACGCTGGACGACTAAGGCCTAATCACCCTATACGGGTAGGCTCGTGCCCCTCGGGACGTTTAATGAGCTGATGATGATGATGATGAGAATGAAATGACAGAACCATTATTTTCAATAACTTTCTATCTTTTTGGATCTACATGGTACTCGTAATACCAAATTAGATTTCTCATAAATATCTATATTAACATAATATTATAAAGAGGATGGTCGTTTCTTGCGTGACTAGTTCATCAAGCAACCGAACTACAGTGTATTAAGAATGTACTCTTTGGATTTAGCAAACTAGTGCTACGAAATGTGGACAGCAGTTATATTATATTGTGTTATAACAAGCATTAGGGATTATTTATTATTAAGATAAGGATTATTTATCTGGAGAAGTTGAAAGTTTGTATGGGTAGAGAAAAAAATATTATTTCATCTATCATAACTAGTATTTTAACTGTAAATTTCTTACTTACTAGTATCTTTAAAATATAGACGCGTCATTAAAAGGTGAATAAATGCACAAGCATACTACTATCTCATTATGACATGTTGCAAGCAACGTGATTATGAATAAAATTTTTGGCCAACTAAGCGATGGGCTGAATTTGTCGCGGACAGTTTTTGAGTGGGATTGTGCATCTACATAGTTGTTTA
>PQWD01012941.1:0-28225 GCA_019425675.1 Leucinodes orbonalis | reverse complement strand
ATTATCCACACATCCACACAGCACATCTAGCCCAAGTTAAGCATGCAACCTGTATTTGGGTTACTTAATAACTGATAAACATACTTATTTTTTTTTGTGGGACTCTTAATGGCACTAGCTGCTGTGAAAGGACAACTTTGTTTTCGAATTGATAAAAATAAGTTAATGTTGTTCCGTGACACGCACGACATGAATAGCGTACTGTGCGCGCCTTAACGAGCGATTTTAATAAAATTTGGTATGAAGTTAGCTGACATCCAGATAAAGACAAATGTGATAAATTAATAGGGATTCCTTTATGTACTTCGTAATTTCTTGTTGCTTTGGCTGATTATTGAGTACTTAAACCTGGTAGGCAAGTCCAATGCACGTTGAAAGGTTCTTCATCCGTTAGACAGGATGCACCACGGGTAGAATTTATTACGGATGATAGATTCAAAATAAAAAAACTACATATACTTACAAAAATATAAATAAAAGTTTAAATTCGTGCTTGCTGACTCTATGTAAATATAATCTACATTTGAAATATTTTTAACCTACTTTTTGATTCACGTTATCCGACCGATCCCGAAAGTTTGGGACCCCGGATCCCGATCCCGAATATTTACATACTCAACTAGTCGTCCCCATTGTTTTCATACAGTTTGCGTACGCTTCGCTAGTTCCGCAAAAGGTTACTAATTCCAAGTGATATAGAAATGACTGTGTCATCATCGGTATTTAAACTTTGGTATAATTTGAAACGCAAATATAATAATATTATGTCCAGAAACAATTCTTAAGCAAACCAAAATTGATAATATATCTTAAAGTAACTTGCAACTAAATTTAAACTGCAGGAAGCATACAAATAAGCTTATTAAACTTACGAGTACTCGACCAACAGCTTTCTAGTCACTTTGCATGTCAATAAGACCTAAGTTATTTTTAATTACACGTAGGTGTTTCAGTACATCTGTTTTAGACATATAGTTATTATGGATATCGCTTTACCGACTAGCTATCCTTAAGAACATTTTGATACTTACAAAATATTTATCATTAATCATCAATCAGTCATCGAAACACCATAGAATAAAACTTTATATTGCATAATAAGTTTTATATATATATATATTATTTGACGACCATTTGTGTTGCGGTTGAGAGGTCGGCTGCAACACCAAGGGTTCGGGTTCGATCCCCGGGCAGTACAAACATTTGTGTGCATGAACATGTCTGTTTGTAAGTCTGGGTGTTTTCTATGTATGATATGTATGTATTTACGAAAAAAAATGTATTTAAGTATATTTATCCGTTGTTTAGTACCATATAACAGGCTTCACGCTTAACTTGGGGCTAGATGGCGCTGTGAATGTCAGTGGATATTTATATATTTATTATTTATATATATTATATTAATTAAGAAAAATAATCCTATGGTTCTAGGTATCTCGCAATCATAACAGGCGGCTAATAAATTAGAGCTTCGCAAGTATCACACCCATTCCTAGACTGCAATTTAGCACGGAGTAGATTGCCTGATACAATTTCATATGCTAGCGGCTCCGACGCGTACTCTGCCGGGGCAAAACCAAATACTGATGAAATTCAGTTTACCGCAAAGGCTTAAACAACAATGAGCTCATTAAGACATAATTTATCCAGTTAGCACAGTGAGCATTAAACGCTCGTAGTTCGTAAGATTAGGCATTTGTTGTTATTCCATCAAAATAAATTTTATATTTTTGTTCAATGAGTAGCATAGGTGACCTACTCCAAAAGTATACATTATGGTGATAATGAGGTGATAAATCTGATAAATATATGTTACATACTTTTATCATTTTAATGAATTTAAAATGATTCGAGAGAATCTATTTAATTCATATAATTCCATTCTTAAAATACAAGTATCTACAGTCCATGTTGTTTTCTTTACGTTACTTACGTTTTAATATTAAATCAAGCGTATTGTAAGTTCGCGTGAACAGTCAACTGAAAACAATGCATTCACAAGTACTTTCCGTTTCCTACGGAAACAGCTAATTATGATTTGTTATTCCATTTCTGGACTGATTTCTATATGTTGAATGCTATAAATTTATATTTAATTGGAAATGGACAAGCTTCCAAATAGTGGAAGAGGAAAAGAACGAAAGGAAATAAGAACCAACGGTCTCTTGGCTGCTATATAGCTGGATTTTCCTTGTTAACGATGATAAAATAATGAGAAATAGACTAGGTACCTGTTATCATTTTTCATTTAATTATTACTTGTTTGATATTGGCACTTAAAGCATAATACGTTTACATTTAATCGACTCAAGGTTGTCCAACTTGCTATGAGACGACTGTATTAAAATCTTTAAATAAAAACGTTATTTTATTTAAAGACTACAGGCAGGTATTGCCGGTGCCGTGAGAATCGGGTAAAAGGGGAACATTCCATAAGCATTCTGTGTTACTGTGGTGTCAAAGTGGCCCAATATTGGTCGCATTATTTAACTTGTGAATCTATATCGAGTCGATAAGAAAATAATATGTTATTCAGCGGCAAAGGGTCACTGTGATAATTGAAAGCTTCACATGAGCCGAGAACATAAATAGCGCATGTACTACATGTTCCGCTCGTATACAATACTCACGCCTTAGAAGCTGAATAATAGCGGAATTCCACAACGTCTTCAAGTCTGTATAAAATATTCGCCTATTTCATTGTGTAATAACTTTCGTCGATTAAATCAAATTAAATTGACATGGCTGTTATTATCTCCTTGTAACCTAAGATAATAGAATTAATTGTTTAAAAGGCAAACAATAATATTATTGAACTACATGTTTCAAATGTTAAGTTCTGTATTATCTGAAAGATTTTATTAATACGTTCGAGCTAAGTTTGAACTAGTCTTCAAAAATTGTAAATGAAAACATGCAATCGTACTTCCGTACATACATTTTATAGAGCTTCCTCGTATCCCAGATTAAATAGTATCAAGGAAAGTGCCGCCATAAATACATACTCGTACTCATTGAGGTAAATATACAATCAATACTCGTACTAGCATATACATAGTGGAAAAATACGAAGTTAATAATTACAGGGTTCATGTGAGTCAATAAATAATAATCAACTAGTAAAGCAAGGTACCCCTTAGTAAATTAATTTTAGCTTGTCATCCTATCTTCTCTAATAAAACAAAGCATTTTCGTTGTCATTATACGATTATTTACACTGGAAATGTAAACATAACAATGATATATGGGAGCGCGAATATGGTTTCGTAGAGAGAACAAATACAGCATGATTGAAATAAGGGTTTTTCGGTGTCAAACATGATTGAAAATTCCATAAAAGATTAAAATTTTACATGTAAAATTTCTTCTATATTTCAACTTTTAAAAGCTTGTGTGTGGGTTTAACACGAGATATAATTTAATATTTTTATTTCCTGTTTCAAATCATTAAACTAAGGTTAAACTAAGACCCAGAAAAAACGTTTATTAAAAAATGTTGTAATAGAACGGTAACTTTTTAATTAGATATCCTCATATTTCATTTCTCAGACTGCTTAGAACTACTTAGGCATAAAGCGTGTGTTAACCTCTATAAAATTACGCATCGCAGATAAAAAAATGTATTTGTATACATTAAAACAATGTTTTGTATCAGTTTCACGGTTCTTCGCGTTGCTGCGCGATGACCGGCGTCGATGGCGCCTTGTAAATCATAAGCCAAATTGTTATGGTATTTATAGAACGAGTTGCACTCAGCTGGACGAGAGCTCAGTTAACGTCAGATTGAATCATAAAGCAACATTGAGTCAGCGCGTTAGTCCCAAGTATCGACTTTCGGGCGAAATGTTAACGAAAGTGCCTCAAAGGTAAATACGTTTTTTTTACCGATTTGGACAAGCGAAAGCAAATACGTCGTGTACTTGACAATGTCTTACTGTTGTATAAGTGACTCAAAATCGTGCACAGAGTGGAATAGATACATACGGGTGGCGGTTGATATCATAGTGCGCAAGTTACTTTTACCGCTTCATTGCGTATCCTTTTGATGTTACGAATGACAAAAATAACTTTCGCGATGCCTTGGTAAGAACTAAATTAAGTAAAATGAAACAGTATTTATTTATTTTATTATCACTTATTTTTTCATTGAAACATTCTTTGGATAAATTGACACAAAAAGTGTGAATAAATTTAACAATGTCACACCGTTTTTCAAGACTTTCATAAATTTCGAATATTGGAACCCAAGGTTTCTTATGAGGCTATTTTATCTAGGAATCAGAGAAAGAATAAAAAACTTATGTGTATAGACAAAAATTTATATGTATAGACAACAGTGTATAAAGATCACAAATTTGGAAAGATAATTATCTTCTATTCTAATAATAAGAAGTAAACCCAAAGCCATCGAACGGTTGGTTTTCTTATGGGAATTGCTTTAGACAGTCATCAAAACAAATAAACAATTATACCATTCGAGATATAATAGGGATAAGTTTTTATGTTATATCATCCTCGTATATGTTCCAAATGAGCATATTTAACAAAGAGGGGTTTAACTTACAAAGGTTTCATATTAAGCACTGGGATAATTTTATGTCGTTAATTCTTGTTACGGCTGGTTGGAAGACTGGTAAAAGGTAGAATTTCCATGACATATGTCACAAAAACATAAGTACTTAATTATTATTTTGACATAACTACATGAGTATAACTCTAAGGGAATATTAAGTAGTCACTTAAAATGTTTTCTATTTACCACTAAAAACAATTTTCTTTATAGAATTTGTGTCTAGTTTATAGTTGTTATTATTTTCGCATCAGAACATTTGTTTACTGTTCAGATTTTCCAAACGAGGTAACAAAGTTATTCTTGTGGGTGCACTAACAAGCTTTAAACTAGCAGCACGGAAAACGCATTCAAACATTATGATATTAAGATCCTCCCATAACAAGATAAGGCAGTTCTATTTTGGTATATTTTTCTCATGTTTTCATCTAGAATTGTTGTATTTGTCTGAGGATAATTACTGTACTCAATATACGTCGTAAGAAAAATAATTTTAGGTCACCGACAAGATATAGATTAGGTGTTTATGTAAATATATAGTAAAGTTTAAATTACATTGACTTAATTGATAACTTAATTTTTAGTATCCTTACAAATGTAGAC
The DNA here is from genome assembly GCA_019425675.1 of Leucinodes orbonalis. Classification (NCBI taxonomy): domain Eukaryota; kingdom Metazoa; phylum Arthropoda; class Insecta; order Lepidoptera; family Crambidae; genus Leucinodes; species Leucinodes orbonalis. The sequence goes on along the minus strand of PQWD01012941.1, from coordinate 23,052 downwards.
CTTAGAGATGATTGGTCTCGTTTCTATTGAATTTTAAGATAATTAAAGATTATGATATTACTGAAACCAACTGAGACTTGGCGTGATTTTCAAAGCGCGGAGGGATTAAGTAATTTTAATCATCCATCCGATATAACCTATGCAAGAGTTTCTTGCAAACGTTTTTTTTTCAAACATATAAGCTTGGGTGGAGGACTGGTTACGTGGCAATAGCGAAAATATAAAACTTTTTTTTTTTTTAACATAAGCTTGTGTGGGTGTGATCTAAGACGGAGTGAGTTTGCTCAGAAAAAGCCTCTTTATCAATTTTTTAATGCCTAAGTTATATGTATCTGCAAACACAGACGATTAATTTGTCTTCATAATGAAGTAGCTAAGCGCTAAGTTAGTTTTGACAGGGGGGTTGACGCCCCCCGTAAAAACCAACCTAGTGCTTTTAATACAATATTTATTGTACATTAGGATTTCTTCCATTTAATAACGAGTAAGTTACTAACAATTAGTGGCAGACAATACATATCAGAAACTGTTTAACGCAAGAAGCCGAAATTAGGTATACTTGTCTGAAAACCTGGTCCTGAAACAAAAGGCTGAATCCCGAAGTGATGAAGTAAGTGCTACCCTTACTTCCCCTTACTTTCGTACAGATAATGCCGCGGGGAAATGACAGTACAGTGGTTCTTCCAATTAAGTACTTCTAATTAAAAGTTATCGATACTCGGTCACCCTAAAACTCTGAGAAGATCGAAAATAATTCAACATTGATTTATAACATGACTTATAAAAGGTTGTTTCTTATTATTTTATGGGACACACATTGTACTCTTGAGTTTAATTTAGAAATTAATATACAATTCATCATCATCAGCTCATTAACGTTCCCACCGAGGGGCATGAGCCTACCGGTATAGGGTGATTAGGCCTTAGTCGTCCACGCGGGCCCAGTGCGGATAGGACGACTTCACGCACAACCTTTTAAATCTCTTCGCAGGCGTGCATGAAGGTTTCCTCACGATGTTTTCCTTCACCGTAAGAGCGTCGGATAACGTACTTATAATTTCGAAAATTCGGTGGCGGGATTTGAACCTCAGCTCTCCCGGTAAGAGGGCAACAGTCCACACCATTGAGCCACCGACGCTCTAATCGCAATTATGTAGAAACAATCCACTAAAAGGACCTACTTAGTGGCTGCAACGACTGTTTCTGTAGCGTTTCAGTATAATTAATCAATATTTTAAAGACTTCAATTTTTGAATGTGGTAATTTGCTGCATATAAGTTTAAACTGAAGGACAGAGTAAAACGTCAGCATATAGTTTTATGTGCCTCAGATGAGACTCCTTTTAAGCGGCGAAAACTTACTAACCTGACGGCTCTGTTTCAAGCCAGTATAGTAAATGTATTATAATTACTGATGCCAAATCTGTAGGTACCTATTTGATAATACTAATAGCGTTACAACGCTAAGTACATTGAAATTCTATATCATGATGTAATGATTCAATTCTAATGTGTTGTCCTAAGCACAGATGTTTGTGTAAGATAAGCGATGCAGCGAACCCTAGAATAGAACTGTTTGATATACAAGTTAAGCAAAATAAGTCTTCATATTTTATTACAGAACAGTGAAAAATGATTCCAAATTCTAAAATTCCTAGAAAGGGACTCTAGATACCTTTTCACAAACAAAATCATTGAACTTACGTAAAGGTAGAATCACAAACCCTAAGCGCAATCCTTGCTTTTCATGAAATGCACATGAACTTATATAATGGTCAGAAGAGTCAACTAAGAAAATGAAGTATGGTCTGTGTTCCATTATAGATCGCATTATTTAAGGCGAGGTCTTCTTTAGAGGGTATTTGTTAATAATGTTTGCGATCGTGTCAGGAATACAATTATATCAGATTTTGCAATCTTTGGATAAGTTTGGTTGTGGCTTAGTTATGATGTTATGGTATATAACATTGAAATGAGGCTGAAACTGATACAAAAATTCTTGCAGCATAAAACGCTATAGCCGGGACGGAAAATACTTGGTCCCAAAAAAGGTCTGTTTTATATGTTATAATAGAGGCTTAAATTCAAAATAGCATATTCGTCAGGTCTATTAGTCCAACGATTTTTATACCTATTGATATTCCGGTAAAGCGAAGACGATTTATTTATCATTATATAACACTGATTTGAATGCTGGACATAAATAAACCTCTCAAGGTTTTACTGTAGTACTCCTGATGGAATATGAATTCTATATCGAAGCGTCGTGCGCTATGTTTAGTTAGAAACATATTGCACGATTTGTTGATTAAACACACTTTTCTACTTCGGATAATCTTAATCAACCAGTCGAAATCATTCTATTTGATGCTGACTTGTTAATTAAGAGTTAGAAATCAAAAGGTTTTTAGAGCTTATTGGGAATGAAAGATCCAGTATTAATAATATGTAACTTAACAAAAACATATTTGCTTAGATTCACAAGATTCACCACCGAAATACATTTAGTATATTTTGTAAAGACCTGTGCTTCGATATACTAGTTTGATAAATATTCCAATTAAGGTAAACCTCTTTGAAATTCTATTTAAGCTCTACTCGCTATTAATATAGCATAAATGAATCTCGTACTTACGGTTCCAAGTAATAGCTAAGGTAGGTAACCTATCAGTAAAAAATCCTATTTATCAATTATTTTCATGTATGTATAAAATTTAGTATATTCATGATATTGACTAGGATTCAGAATAAGTTCAATGAAGTGATAACATTAGTATAATAAGTCAGTGCAGTGCCATAATAATTAACAATTTGGTTAATGCTTTGTTCCGCATTAAGGTTAATTCTTAAAGTAACAATAAATATCATGACAATGACAACCATCATCGCAATAATTACGGTTCTTCATTGAAAGCATATTTGTCATAATAATTTGTTTTGGAAATTACCAATTAAACATTGGCATGCGGAAATAATGTACGGGCGTCCGATTCCGTAGTGTTGTAATCCGGATGTCTCCCACCCCGCACGCTTATAGGCCCTGCGCTTCCAGTTTATATTTACTCCGGTATGTACGCGGGAATTTATCATGCGTAACTTTATTGTGCCACATACATTTACGGATTATAAATAATTACCTACTCGTACATGTTAAATAACGATGTATGCTGAGATACTGTCTCTAACTAATCATTTTAACATTTCAATCATAACATTGTGTAATTTATACACAATCATGCTGGATAATTTATGGTACTAAAGATGATAATAATAAAAATGAACAAGTGAAATCCCTAACTAATTAAACGATATGCTTACTTAATATTTTACTCTTTAAAACCTTAGACACGAAACTGATTGTAGTACAATTCAAAACAAAGAATGGTCTGTTCTTTGGTCTGAATTATAATATTTTATATTGTTTATATAAAGCGTGTGAACTAGGTATGTAATTGAAATAGGAGTTCACGGCTTGTTTTTTATGTCACAAAGTGAACATGGCGGTTAAAATACCTAATTACCATCAGGTCTGGGTCAGTGATACGCCTGACCATGATAGAGCGGCGTTGAAGGAGACCAACCAAAAAAAAGTCTCTTATACCCAGTAATCTCACTAGCTACATTGCTCTCATCCCGAAACACAAAAGTACATAACACTATTATTTTACGTGACGATAGCTGACACTGCGTTGGCACCTACCTAGACGACTCAGTACCTAGTAAAAAGTAAACCATTTTAAAATTCCGAAAGATTTTAGTCTGTCTGTTCACCTGTTAACCTTTCACATCGAAGTCACTCGTTTTCGTGATATATGGTACAAAGATAGGAAAGATATCTTAATACGAAAATAAGCGTGAAGTAATATGAATTCTCATGCAGCAGTTTGAAATACATCCTTCCATATACGGTATTATTCTTTAAGAACCATCCTTGCATTTTTGTTTGTACTTAAAAAAATAAATACGAGTTTTGTAAACACAACTGGATACACAATGTGGGATAAAAACGATTGATTGTAAAGTTGTATAGATGGAATATATGTCACCAGAAAGTAACAAGAACCGCATTTTTTAATTTAAAATCATCGAGGAAAAGTTTCTTTCGTAGGATTCTACTCTAATTCGCAAATTGATCAATTTACCGAAATCATCCGCAAAGTGATAAAGGTGAGAAATTTACCACAGGGCTACGAAAGTTTTATAGTGGACATAACCAAAATATTTACTCATTACGTGTTGTTCAAAATTTTATAATAACAAATATTTTTTGACGCTTCGCAGGTCGCTGCTGTCACGGCACGCGTTCGCCCCCTCGGCTCACGGGCTGTTCAGGTTACAGTTCTAATCTAACCAACATGGATAAAAGAAATTAATAAATACAAATATTGGCATGAAACACATTTATGAATAATAAAGGTATTTCTTCGAATTATTGTGTTTCCATCATAATTGTAAACAAATATTATATAAGTGAGTTATTGTGGAGTGTCGGTGGCTCAATGGTGTGGACTGTCGCCTTCCTACCGGGAGGGCTGAGGTTCAAATCCCGACACGTACCAATGTGTTTTCGAATTTTCGAAAATATATGTACGTTATACCTCGCTCTTGCGGTGAAGGAAAACATCGTGAGGAAACCTTCATGCACGCCTGCGAAGAGATTCGAAGGTTGTGTGAAATCGTCCAATCCGCACTAGGCCCGTGTGGACGACAAAGGCCTAATCACCCTATACGGGTAGGCTCGTGCCCCTCGGTGGGGACGTTTAATGTCAAAAAATCGGAACTTATAAGATTATAGTTCGACAAGCCTGTACTGTCAATATCGACCAATCAGAGAGCAGTGTATTATATGCCGCTTATAAAAAAAACGTATATTTAAAGTGATTGGTCAAACCTTTTAGAATCTTGGGAATAGATATTCATCAATTTGTATGACACGAGACAATTTAATAATTAATAAACGAAAATAAAGGCGTAAAATAACACAATTTATCACTAATACTACGAAAGATTATAAATTTTCAAGGATATTTTTAAACCTTCTAAATGGTTATAAATAAAATATCAGGAAGATAACAATGTTTTATCACCTTGGAATCTGGAATACGTGTAGAATGTTCTTATATAATATTTAATTTTTAAAAAATGGTCTAAGTAATCGTGTCCCCTTGGACATAGCATGCGAAATATATTAAAAATAATAACAATATTAAGTAAATTTTATTTTTATCTTAAGTAAACGCTGTCGTACCGCTAGTATTGGCTACAAAATATATTTGTGGGATAATTCTAACCAAGGCTTACATATAACATTGTGGCAAGCCCCAAGTATCTAGGCCAAAGGTGGCAAATACCAATATATCCGTCTACAGTCTAAGACAATACATTGGAAATTAACTCAAATACTCCATTCATAATACCTAATAAAACAAAACGTGTAATTCGTAGAGAAAAGAATTTGAATTTTTATTTCTTAACCGAAACTTCTTGCAAACCGGATATATTTATTTTGTTACTAATTGGGACATATTTTTTGGTGTAAACATATGTTACTACTTTAGCAAAATACAATTTAATGAAATTACATGACATGCTAAATTGAGATTAATAATGATTGATACCCTGGAGATTAATCCAGTAAGTAATTACTCGTACTGGTGAGACTTAGGTAAGTTGTCCAGTCTTGACCACTAATTTGTAAGCTAAGCTATACATTTATAACAGTAGCTGATACCAATGCGATCGTCAAACTAACGGCTAATATTTATAGAACAATATATTACCAAAAATAAATAACTTCTCATATAAATAAAATGTCATGACTAATAGTAATGCAATACACACATTTGTCCAAGTACACCGTAGATAATTGAACGTAAATCGAGACAATGAAGATTCACTCGAACAATAAAGTATATTCAAGTGACATTGCCATTAAATAAGATGAATAGAGTGTATGCGTCCTAAAATGTGCTTTTGTTTCAAGAATGTAGTTTTATATGTACTAAGTATACAGAGGTAGAAATCTAGCACTTGAACTTTATTATGAACTGGAACCAATAAATATTAAAAGAAGATATTATATATATGCGTTAATAAGTTCACGCATATAATATCATTGCAAAAAATACAGAAACATTTTTGAAAACCAAACAAGTCACTATCATATAACATTTTCCATGGTCAAAATTGGTTAAATACACATTGATTGGCATTTATTTTACTTTTGAAGTAATTGCTACCTAAATTGACTTCATAACGCTAATTTAAATATAATTATCCGTGTAACTTTTATTTTAAAATATAAAAAAGTTATTAAAATCGACGCGCACTGGACCAGCGCAGTGGAATGCGATACGTCGAATTTTAATAAGCTTTTTTTTAAAAAGCAAAAAGTCTAGCCATATAAATAAATATAAATCCGCTGAAATTTACAAAGCACCGTCTACCCACGACCCCGATCTAAGCATAGGACTGTAATATGGATAATAAACAACAGATACTTTTATACTTTTTTTGTAAATAAGTACATGTTTTACTAGAAATCACCCGGACCATTAACAAACATGTTCATGCACACAAATGTTTTTACTATTTTTTTCCATGGGTGGCGGTGACACTTTCCATCAGGTGAGCCACATGCTCCTTTGCCTCCTTATTTTATAAAAAAATACTGCCCGGGGATCGAACCGATAGTATATAAACCATTAACCTAGAATACCAAAATAAATGTACCTAAGTAATAGTTGGACCTTAATTGATTCCTGAAATCTAAGCCATACATGAAACTTTAGAGAAGTATGGCGTACAAATGCGGAATGAATTCGGATGTCTGTGAGTAAGTCAAATACTCGCAGATGCGATTGCATTACGTTTCGATGTAAAAACTTGATGTCTTACGTTCCCATTATACGTGTCTAATTATGGCTTAACTATGGCAGTAAAAACGTTCCTCGCCCGTAAAACTGGCACTAAACAAATGATCTAAGCAAAGTTTCAACACTACAATGTTCAATAACTCTTGTCTAGACCCGAATGACATTAATGGGGCTGCTTTTTACCAACATTGTTATATACATGGCGCAAATTCTACCTTACAGCAAATATAAATCAATGAAAAAGTTACTGAGTAACAAACTAATGCACAAAATTACTATATAATTCTTTATCTAACAAGCGATTGGACTATCTATTTGACTCGCAGTGGTAGTTGACTATACTGTTTTACACACAGGATATAATTTTATATTTCAGCAAATGTTTCATTTGAAGATCTCTAATTTTTTTTACCATTGAAACGAATGTTAAATTAAAATATTAATAACATCAAAATAGGAAAAACACTAAATAAATAAAAGAAGATAACTAAAATATATTACAGCCTAAATACTTAAAAATGAATAATTAAAACTAAAAAAATATCATTAGAAGTCCCTTTCGGCAAGGTTCCGAAGATACTGGCTGCGTTACCCCTTTGGATTGCCAGACTGATTCTTTGTCCAAGGTAGCTGCCAGATCTTCGGTCACCTGTGATGTCGACTAAACTTTTCGAAATTTCCTTGAAAATCTCAAAGAACTAGACCCAGGGACCAAGGGTCTCGACACCGAATGGTTCAAATTTTGTATTATTCATGTTGTATTATTTAAATATCTAAATTCAATGCCTTTTTAAGATAGTGAATATAATGAATTCATTAAAAAAATATATACCTAATCGTAAATATCACTCTCACATTGCTTATTATGCGATAAATAATCCTCTATATTGCGTTCACTTGTTTTGGAGTCAGCCCCACAGAAGCCCCACGTCTCATTTTAATAATTAAATAGATAAACGTGTCCATAAACAGTCTATTTCTAAAGTGAACACATGTACCAGTAACCTTTTAGGAAGGTTCTTAGGAGTTTGTTTCCTTAAGATAATAAGATTAAGGGACAACATTACCTTAAATAGATTACTTCCTTGCTTCGTTACAATGCTATTATTATTAACACAAGCTTAACGCACTCACGATATTTCTAATGATTTATTAAGTGGCTATTTAACAACTACTTTTTTTCTAGATGTGCGACTCGATACTGAGACGTCTATGTAGGTACCACCGCAGTGCTAAATATCGTTCTGTAAAATAGAATTTTATGCACTTTTGTGTTTCGGGATGAGGGTACTGTAGCTTGTAAAATTACCGAGTATAAGAGATCTAACATCTGTTGTCTCTGGTGTCGGGCGCAGTGCGGCATTAACAAAAAATAATTTTTATATAATATTTTTTAACTATAATCAAACTGCTATTATCAAATTTGATATTTATCCATTATGAAATTGCCTAATGGTGGGATTTCAACTTATTATGAAACGCTTAAATTGGCACGAAAATATCGTAATACAAAAAAATTACATTTACAAGTAATAAATCTATATTTTATCATGGTAGGTACAATTTAACGGAAACGTTTGCTAACATGGGGCACAAGACACGAGTTTCATATTAAAACCCCATTTTATTTACCGGTTGTCGTACTATTTATTTAATTATTTTTATAACACACTATCATCTTAAACATCTTACGAAGACTCCGATTATACTTACCAGAAACTCAAATGCCAAATTGGTTAAACTTATTTTTTTACTATCGTTTCAATTATACCGAACTCATTCAACTTAATACAGACGGAAATTATCCAAAAAATAGGTTTGCCTTGCATTGAACCTACTCTTCTCAACTCAACTTAAAGTACGACGCATAACCACGTTTTATTAAAAACACGTTACCTCGATTTAAAAAGTAAGTTTTACAGACATAATAAAATAAAATACGTCAAAATGTTCTTCAAACATTCATAAAACATACACAGAGTTAAAATTGTATATTACCCTTTATTAATTTATAATACAATCGTTTTTCTCATAACTCTTTTTTTTTTGAGATAACAGACTTATGTGTAACACGGCAGAGCAGCTATAGCGGGATAAATCAGTAAGGAAAAGCTAACAACGTTGTTTTAAAGGCGATCCATCAAATATTTACATAATATCTCATACAATTTAATACAAGCTTTTTTGTAAATTGACAATGATTTTTGAAGAGGTTCATTATGTTTACAAAAAGGGCTAGATTTAAGGAATTCATTAAACGTCAATCAATAATGAAAAATTAAATATTTACCCAGTTAAAGCAAATAATTGGCCTGAGTCATAATTGTATGAAACGAGCAAATCTGTTCCAAACATTTCTTACTATCACATAATATTAACTACAATTGCTAGTAGTTATAACGAATTCCTTATAAATACCAAAAAGAATATGTGGGTGTGAATTGCTCTACCATATTTCAGGTATTTTAAAAGTTCCTCTTTCCCTTCTTTTACGAATAAATGGTTTAGTTACGCCGACGTTCTATCGTGCCTCATATTACAATGCTCAAAGTTCCCACAAGAGCTTTGCAATATTGCGGTGAAAACGTAGACAGTTGAAGAGTACACGACGTGCAGGAAAAACCGGAAAAATAGATTCAATAACGAAGTCTTTATTTCCTATTTTGTTTGAAATCGCCTTCTGTATACTTTATACATATTTAAACACGACTCTCATGTGCTTCGAAAGTGAACAGCGATATTTTAGATTTTATCTATTTTTGTGGCAAACAACATTAACGCTAAATTTAAAGTATTAATTTGTAAAAAGCTTCGAAAAGACGGTTAAAACGTTCGACGAACCACTGATCGAAAAAAACGCGACCTTGGACTGAAAATAAAAATATATGAATACGTATAGTTTACTGTTATTATCCCGTTTTTGGGACTGTCACAATTTATATATTTCTACTAAATAATTCCAAATTTGAAATATCCGATGTATTATGTTTATATGGATTTTCTTACCAACATTTTTCATAAAGCCAGGGCCTAATAACAGATACAACATACACCTCTTTAAGCCAAAGTGGCAACTTGACCCAGTGACTTAGCGACAGGAGGCTCATCATCCGGATTGTGACGTCCCTCACCGGGTCTCGGATTAAAACCTCTTACAATATATACCTATATAATATTTGACATTGTATTATAAAGTCATAAACGTTTATGAAATAACCTTAGTAATTGCTTTTGCTATTAGACACTGACTGTGCAAAAAATGTTGGTAATAAAATTCGCTTGATATTTCAAATTAAGAAATATTTGCTCTTATTGAAATTAGTAAAGGACAAGATATTTATTTGATAGCTAAAATGTGTAAAACATACTAATACCTTGCCACGAATATTAACAGTGATAGAATTTACTGGACTTTTGTATTGATATTTATTCATAAAATATAATTTAAGGCATACAGGAACTCTTAAATGAGCAGTCCATTCCGACGACTACACGCCTTGTGTACTTACAAATTTAAACTGAAAATATTATATTTATCGCGGCAATATAAGTTTTTCAAACTTTTGTTAAATGAACTTCATATATTGAATATTTGTTACATAAAAAAGAATTTATTATGAATATAAAGACTTTCCTACCTACAGTCATTATATTAATCTTTGACTAAGGTGGCGTTCCGATTTAATTGAAACTACTTGTAAGGTCAGCTTAACGAGCGTAGCCCACATACAGCCAACTCGTTAATGAAGGGACTGGAAATATTATCTATTCATGACGCGAGCCGACTTAACGCTTCCGCTGCAAAGCATTTAGAGTTTCCACTTTTCCTGTGAAAAATATACTTAAAAAATACTACTTTACCGCATGGAGCTATTTCTCTCTATATTGCATAGAGACCGACAATTTGCAAAAGTCCAGGACATGTAACGTGATATTTTAGAGACCTTTTGGTATTGTGACTGGTCAATAATATCCATTACTATAGGTAATCTAACGATGGCAAAAGCCCTAACTTAAATTATTGGAGAGTTATCCAGATCGCAAAATTTGCGCCAGTCCCGTGCATGTCGGCGATAATTATTTCCAAAACATACTCGTAGTAGTAAAAAATAAATAATGAAAAGAAAAGGAAATCTATTTGAAGAATCTTTTGGCAAAACTGGCTTTTACATAAGGCACAGCTAAATTAACAAGTCGTGTCTCACCTCCTAAAAGAATCGGCTTCGCGCCAATTTGGTGGATGGACAAACAAGCATTTCGAATAAAACTGTCTAAGTCGCAATAGATTTTACTCATATAAGGATTAGTGGAAAAGCACGGCTTTCTTAACATAACTTAAAAATTGTGCGCTGCGCCCTTTCAAGTTTTATCATTAGGGTTTTGCAGAACTAAACGAAACCATATGCCATTTGCACTAAACGATTGGCAGACAGCAAAGTAGACTTGTATCAAGCCACTTTTCGAAGCAGTGTTATGCAAGTTAACGATTAATTTCATCAAGCATCGTTCAGTATCTATTAATTTCAGTTACACAATTTATCCAATGTGCCATATAACAATCGTACCGTGGTACTCCTTAAGAGCGGTTATATGAGTATTCGTTCTGTAAGAACCGTGGACTGTTACTAAATTTTCTCCATTTCTTTCTTACGCACTGGAATTAGTAGACAAATAAACTGGGACAAACGAAGACAGATGTGACTTGTGTTTGCCTATATTATAAATTGGCGATAATGACCTATCGATAACAAAAGACAACAGTATTCATTTTAAAAGTCACCATGAAAAGGTTTACTATAAGGATATCATCCAACTAGTACAGACATTTATTATTAATGGAAAGATAAATCGAAGATTCTCAAAATACCAAAGCAAAATCAGTAAATCATCGCTGAAAATATTTACATATTAACATATATAAACATATTCGCCAGTACTCTGTTGAGTTCATGTACAAAAGTTATTACCGAGGAAAAGTCGCGACCTTCCTGTGAAACGCAGTATTCTCTGAAATAATATTCGTGGAAATAAATTTGAGATAAGTCATTGAGTGTATTATTAAACGTGTAATCACATGTATATATAGCAATACCTACAAACATATTTATCAGGAGCGGTTTGCTCATTCATGTTAAGCTAGTATAATAAAATCCGAAACCAGTACCCATCACAATGGTCGGTGTGAATACGTATTATTAGAATGTATTTTATTACACATTCCAACCAAGCACTAGTCACATCTTAGCAGGTATCTCCTTATCATTACTTTATTTTCATGGTTACATGGAATGAACTGCTAATAAGTATGTTCTTGTACCACTTTTTGATCTGCAAATAAAATTGAACTTTCAATAACAACAAATAGATCCGTAATATCAGTTCAAGGTACATATGCGTCCACACGATCGTTAATAATCCATAGGTTAGTTCATTTATTGTCCTTGCAACTCACACAGCAGCGTAGAACTTCATTTGCCGTATCTAAGGGTATAATAGTTAACACGATAATTCATTATAGTATTGCTCGTTTTATTTATCGCCATTACTATATTGTTATAATTTCCAGTAAAACATAAACATGCCGAAGCGTGCGTGTTAAATGCAACAACATAACATTTTCTGTTTAACGTTGGTAAATATTTGGTTGAAACTAGCTCGTATTCTTTCCGGTAAAATAACGAGTTGCAGTTATATTTAATGTTTACAGGCGTTTAGTAGTAAAAAGTTATGGTAGACATGCGTTGGTCGTCTCGCAACATAATCCCATGTGAGAAGATATATTTTAACGATAACATTTAGATAAATTATATGTACATGCTCGTAACTATTTTACACATGTCTCTTTATCCTATCGACTCCTATCGCAGTCTACTGCTGGACGTAGGTCTCCCCCATTTTGCGCGATATATACTGGTCCTCCGCTTTTCTCATTCAGCTTCCACCAGCAATCTTTCGCAAGTCGTCGTTCCATCGGGCCGGAGGGCATCCTGCGCTACGCTTGCAAGACGCAAGCGTAGCGCAGGACGCCCTCCGGTTCTGAGACATACGTGACCAGCCCACTTATTTTGGTAACTTTAGTTCTCTTACGGATTGAATCATTTCTAATCTTATCCCTAAGAGAGACCCCGAGCCATAGCTCGCTCCTATGCGCGTTGAGTGATTTTGATCTTGTGAACCAACCCTGCAGTCAGTGTCCATGTCTCAGCTGCGTATGTTAGCGCATGAATTATGAAATGATACTACTATGATTATTAGTAAGTAGTTATAATATAAGTATACTATATTCATTATGATCATTACAGCCTAATATATCCACTGCTGAACTAAAGCCTCCCCTTAACATTGGGGGTAAATGCCATACTCACCACGCTTGGCAGGTGGGTTGGTGAGCGCAGAGATACGCCAGGCCTAAGAATCTCGTCAATTTTGTGCCTGAATCTCAGATGATTTCATCCAGAATCAGCAAGCGCATCGCAAATCGTCGATCCGTCCAACTGCTGGGCACCGTTACGTTTGCCAAGACGTTGTTTACAATCACCAAAGGCGCAAAGCCCCCCTTAAAAAAATGCCATATAAAACGCCCTGTCATACAATTTTCAAGTTGGAGGTGATGCTAAGAGAGATGACGAGGTCTCCACCTCAGAAATCGTCTCCTCGAACGGCCATCGGTCCTACAACATACTTGATCACAAGAATAGCCTCATAAAATGTTTTGTTACGCATTTCGCTGTTATAGCAAAATGTAATATATTATCTTTATTACCGTAATCGTAAGTAATTTTATAAAAGCATGTATATTAATTTACATAGAAAAACAACGTTATCATTGACGATCCATGTGTTGTAATTGGTTAAAACATCAGCTCTTACACCAAGGGTTTCGGGTTTGATCCCCGGGTAGTACACACATTTCAGTGCATGAACATATCTGTTTGTATTAGTCTAGGTGTTATATTAAAAAGTGTATATGTCACTGGGAAATTTGATTAATTCCTAAAACTTTCGTAGGACTCCAGAGACAAATTGTATTACTTTTCGCTTACATAAATTTATAAAGTTTTTTTTTTCATTTTTTTTCGGTGACATATTTAAGTTTTATCTTTTCTTGTGTATCATATTACAGGCTTAGTTTGAGACTAAATATATCGCTGTGTAAATATCAGTGGATGTTGATTCGCTATTTATTTTAACAAGGATTTCCTATGGATATTTTGAAGCAAATTATACAGACACAAAAGTTTTCTCACCTTGGTCTTGAAACTTGGTAAACTTGGAAACCCTTATAAATAGCCTCTGAAGGATTTCGGATTTTGTGAAAATGATACTTTTTAGAAGCGTATCCTAGTCATCCATAATTCACTAGAAGGGCATCGCTTATGTATAATTTCGTTTTAACCATCAAATGTATAATAATAAAAAGTGTATAATAATAAAATCAATTACAATTGAGTTACATAAATAAGAGTTAACTAAGTGAGTAAATTTGGTGGGCGAATACCTGAACTAAAAGTATCCTGTATCTCAGGTTATCATTTTACCTAATATTAATATTTTACCTACATTTCAAACGTCATATATAACCATACCATTATAAATTTTGTGAATATAACGTGAAAACAATGTTTTGGGATAACTTTGTCGTGAACAATATTATTGGTTTTGCGAAGTTGTTAAATATTTCAAAACTCTGTTAAACTTGAAGGCATTTTGAAAGCCGTGTGAAAATTAGCTTCTAAAATAATTAATGTTTGTTTCACTCACCTTTTGTGAATGGTTAAAATGTTAAACACATTTTAAGTAAGATAATGCAATATTTTTGACAGTACAAATCTGTTTCTCTTACTTTTTGATATATATTTGATATTAAGTATACAAGTTAGAGTTTTGTAAAATCACAAATAAAATAATTACTTTCATAAAATCTTTGAATCAAATATACCGTTTGTTTGAAACACATTTTTTCTATGATGGGTTGATTAAACAAAAAAAATAATTTGCAAAGCCATTTAATACAATAAAACAATTTTTAAAACTAAGCATGAATATTTTTTATACCTATAACAATAGAACTTTCATTGACTTTACATTTTCCAACTTTTACTTAAGTAAATTGTAGTGGCAATGACAACAATTGTATTTATGACATCATCATATTTTCTATAACTACTTAAGACAATAAAAGTACTTACGAGTGCACGTGGTGACAATATATGCATGTAAGAGTAGTTAACCAGCAGAGTCAGTCGCGCGGTGACCACGCATCGTCTGTATTTCACCACCACAAAGTTCGGTTCTTTTTTGTATATTTTTGTGAACGTCAACAAAAGTTGTCGTGTAAGTACCGCGCCGCGAATCGAGTACTACGGCCTATAACAGGGGCATGGTCCGGGCCACGCGCGCCGTCGAAGCCGAGAGGCCAACTGTCGCTTGGGCGGGGCGGATCACCCCGCCGCCCACGCCGCAATCCCCTCCTATGCCTTGGATTCCTTGCATACTTCGACGCACTCTTACCGCTGTTAAGTGTTTATCAAAAGCTCAGTCCGATCACCGTAAGACGTACTCGTATAATCGCACTTGACAGTCTTGACGCTGATCCGGGATTACATCCGAAACTTTTGCTTTGTAGCAAGCTGGCCTGCGGTCAACATAGGATTGCTCATTTACAAGTGAACTTAGAAACTAAACTTGAAGTTCTGTGTTCTATTAAGACTTACCCTGTATTATTATATAAAAAGTGTGATAGTCAAGTCAATCTATATTTTTTAGCCTCCACTATACAGTACAGACTTAAAGAGTCAAAAATAACAAATAATCATATTCAAACACCTCTTTCGCGCAGACATCGTTAAGCATAGAAATTGAATGTGAGTTATTAATTATAACGAAATTATAAATTTCCATACATAAATCAATTTAAAATTTGCGTTGGTAAATTTTTGAATTCAGTGGAATCATTCCTCGATGTACCAAGCTCGAGCCCCTAGTCTCTATGCATTGGGTGTTTAACCAACTTCACCAACCCACGGTGTATTTGCCGAACGACAGACTGACATGGTACTCCAGTAGTTTCTAGTTTAGTAAATAAATGTGCATGTCATTCCAGGGATGCGAGTTTTATTTCGGCTCAACTTACGCTGATGTGACATTCACCAGTTGTGTAATGAATATCCAGCAATATATAATATAATTCTCATGATATATTTATATAATTCAATCAAACAGCCCACCATTGTCTATGTCATAGGCCTCCCCTAAAGTGAGCTAACTATGCCGCTTTCTTACTTAGTGGGCAGCCTATATCATACCTCTGAGAAGTATCTCTTCAAGTTATTCGGCTCATCGCGTTGCGCTACGATGCTCCATCGTTCATCTCAGAGTCCAAAAAGACTGGGACACTTCTTCAGTGTGCTGATTTGACGAGCTATGTCAGTGTCTTCGTTTCACTGAATATGAGTTATATTGATAGAGCTTTAGGTAATTGCTACTTGAATACAAAGTACAACTAAAAACTATACTATCGATATTCATTATTATTATATAAATATTCCAGATTTATCAAATGATAAGTTGACATTAATTGAATTTGGAATATTCGTTTTCACGGCAACTCACGGCTTATGAATTTAATTAAATTTTATGAACAGTTAAATGAAATTGTTGCTATTAAGTGATTAGGTATATTACGCACTCATTCGAAGAATTCAAATGAGTGCGTACAACGGGTATATTGATTTTACGAGTTCGCTTCAATTGCGATATTATTAAAATTTATAGAGCATTATCAAAGCATATTTTCGCGATGTTTATAGGTAATAAAGTAATAACAGTGATGTCAAGCCGTTAGTGAATGTGTTGATTCTAGAATATAGGTACCTTTATACATGAAGATACATATGGATTTCCTTTTGACATAGTACACGGACAGGTCATATGTCCGGAGATGGATTTGGCATACATTAAAATCATGCCGTTCTTCTTATTCTTAAAAAGTTAGTATCTAGCAGAATACTACGCTAGTATCACCATAATTTCTTTGGTTTATAATTATATTATATACCAAATAATATTATATTAATTATATATAAATATTTAATTAATTTCAAATAACCAGGATAAGTTGGTGACTATAAAGTATAAATTAGTACTTTTGCATAGGTACTTATCAACTTTTTGTCCCACCAATGCAGCTACGCCTACGATCTAGTTGATCCAAAGTAAATGCTAAATTCCTTAACTTATATATTTTTTTAAAGTGAGCTTTTCTAAAGAATGACTGGTATGTAAAAAGTAAGTAGCCATTCAATACTAGATATCTTAAATGAGCGCCTGTGGCTTGCGCACAATTTTTTAATTTATATTAATACGTAATTTGTTTATTTTTTTCTTAAAAAATATATTTATAAACATGGAACACACATAACGGTCATAAAAAACAATTTATATATATCCTGATTACCTCGCAGTTGATCATATTCGCTTATTCCACAGGAGATCGTATGCCTCATATAACTACCCAATCATTGAAAAGAATAACATTGTAACATAAGTATTGTTTTTCGTAGTTAATTTAGAAATCTCTATACATACAAATGGCTTATATTATTACAAGGTTAATGGTAACTTAATCCGATGCCGGAGGCTTCACGGTAATTACTGATTAGCGATACAGAATTCTTTGGCCACCCACAGGTTGCTTACGTCAATGTATTTGTGTGTTATATTTGGCCTGAATACATTTAGTAGAAAATAGAATTCGTAATTAAATAAACAATGTTTTAATCCGTAGTCGATGAATAATGAATGAACAAATAATGCATCGATGAAAATCAGAAGCTTTCTAGAATAGAATAATTCACATTTACGGTTCATAAAGCAAAGCTTTTAAATATGGTTAATATGTTTAAATTGCATCTTTATGGTGAATCTACTGGAAAGATTAAAATTTATTGAAATTTTGTTATTACATTAAATCTTTTTACATGTTTATGTATACTACTTTGTATGTATAATAAATAAAATTTTATGTTAGTAGTAAATAAAACTGCAGTTTGGGAGTGAAGTTTTAAAGACTGTGTCTATCTGGTAGTGATTAAAGGACTCTTCATTTATGTCTTGTTGCTTCCCGATTCAACTTAAATATATTTGTTACAAATCCTGTAAACAAATAAATTCATTAACTAAGATATCCAGCCACGTAAAAATAAATTTATGTAGATTGTTTGATACAAACGGTAATATTTTACGATAGGAATAAAAGTTCAGTCTCATTCCCGAATGTTTATCAAATCCTCTGGACTGCTGCTTATATAAACAAGACAAATATTTAACGCATAATGTTTAACTTATTAGCAATTAAAATAAGCTTTCCGGACTCGTTTAATGAGTTTGTTGTGAATAAATTCAAGCACTTTCTTGACATTGCAAAATGCATTTTAATAACTGGAACAGTATATTTACGAATATTAGTAACTATTTAAAAGTATATTTGGTATTTTTTATGGCGGTAAACAATTTGTATAAAATAAAAGCGAGCTAAAACATTACACATTTCAACTGAACTAATCGTGTTACAAACTATCTGGGCGTACATTTTACTTAACATTACGACACTTTAAAATCTGTGTTTTAAAACTGTGGTAGACCGGTAAAGTAAACCGGAGTATACCAATTAAAAACTACCATAAAACAAAAAAAAATAGTCCAAAATTTTAGTATTTAGACACAAATACTGATCCAATTAGTGCATTTTAAAATTATCGGAACTAGGCCCCTGGTAGCAATTGCCGTTGTTTGCTTGGGCCACCCGGTTATAAAACTGCCTTGGGGAAATACTGATAACTTCATTAAATGACTGCGATTTGCACTGTAGTTGTGTTAGCTAGATTTAAGTTGTCATGTCAAAAATAACTTTTTTTTTAATTTCCGTGAAAATTATCTCTGTATCCTTAAAGGAATTCCTTGAGATGTATGGAATAAAAAAGGGTTCAAGTGTAGGTTCCTAAATTACTTAGTTATGGACAATTTTTTAGTAAATATTCGTACCTAATATTGTTGTAATCTTTCATATTGTTTTTATTTTCAAGATATATCAAGATAAATCTCTGTAATAAAATAATATCGACAATAAAATACGGTTATCCTCCTTTAGACTGCTTGTAGGAATTTTCTTAGAACAATGTTATTATTTTATTTGCTAACCTATAAAATTGGTTTATAATTAGGAATTAAAAGTAAAAAATAATTGATATCGCTAAATATCTGTGTTTTGTAAGTCAAGTACTTTTGACGTTCGATAGTCATTATTATGCATCAACTAAACGAAGATGATCCATATAGCCCCTTCCTATTAAGTAAGTAGTTGTATCGCGTGTTTATTCCATAATCAGGCAAAGTGTCTTAAAAAATATACTAAAATTCTTCTTGGTGTGTATTATAGTCCTTCAAGTAGTATTGATTACTTTAACTCTTTTGAGTTAATGCTCGAAGAGTTATCTCCTTCTTACAACCATTCAATAATCCTAGGTGATTTTAATACCTGCCTTGTAAAAAATGATTTTCGTACCAAAAAGCTTCTTTCACTAGTTCATTCCTGTAATATGTACATTCCCCCTCTGAATACAACTCATCATTTTCCAAATTGTTCACCATCTCTTCTTGATCTTATATTAGTTACCTCTCGTGAGCACATAGTTAAGCATGGTCAACTGGAAGCGGACCAATTTTCCTACCACGACTTACTATATCTATCGTACCGCATCCGACCTCCTAAAATCAAGCCGAGGACGCTGCTTCTCCGTAATTTCTCTGCTATGAATGTGGACAAACTACGTGAGGATGCAGGCAAAGTTGATTGGTCGGCAATTGAAAAACTTGAGTCAGTCGACGATCAAGTCACTTTACTTATATCTAACATTACTGAACTATATGATTGTCACGCTCCGGTACGTCCTGTACGCGTTAAGCACCTCCCAGCTCCCTGGCTTAACGATGAAATACGTGATTACATGGCGAAGAAGATACGTGCAAAGGCCAGGTACAAAAACGATCCATGTGACAAAAATAGGGACAAATTTCGGCAAATTCGGAATCGCTGCAATACAAAGATACGGGACATACAGCGACGCCATATTCATAAATCTGTCGAGAATGGTGATCCAGCTAAAGTTTGGTCCTTCCTCAACAAACTTGGAGTTGGTAAATCGCGTACTCATCTTTCAACTAATAGTATTGATTTAAACTCTCTAAACAATCACTTTTCTTCTTCTGCTGAAATGGACAGCTTTGTAAAACTAAATACTATAAATAATCTTAATTCAATGCCAACTCAAACTTTTCCAGCTTTTATCTTTCGCACAATCACCGCTTGTGATGTTATGAAGAACGTTCAAGCCATTTCCTCAAATGCCGTTGGAAGTGACTGTGTTAGTCGTGCAATGATTACTCCTCTCCTTGATATCCTTTCTCCAGTCATTGCCAACATTCTTAACAATTCCTTATCCTCCGGTGTTTTTCCTACCGTATGGAAGGAAGCACAAATTATCCCACTGCCTAAAAAACCTAATCCTAAATCTCTTTCAGACTACCGACCTATCTCCATTCTACCATTCCTCTCCAAAGTCCTCGAAAGGTTGGTTCATCAACAACTTTCATATTTCCTATCCACGAACAACCTTTTGAACTCCTTTCAATCTGGCTTCCGTCCCGGTCATAGCACGACTACCGCGTTGGTACATGTTTCCGATGACATTCGACTGGGAATGGAACATCAGAAATTAACTGTCTTAACGTTGCTTGATTTTAGTAACGCCTTTAACACAGTAGATTATGATATTCTGCTCTCTATCTTGCGCTCTCAAAACATATCTCCAACGGTGATTGAATGGTTTCATAGTTACCTGTTTGGGCGCCGACAGCGCATTCGCGTTGAAGATACTTTCTCTGCGTGGTGTAACACTTCTGCCGGCGTTCCGCAGGGTGGCGTCCTGTCACCTCTTTTTTTCTATTTTCATTAATTCTATCTCTCTTCCGCTTACTTCTTCCTATCATTTGTATGCAGACGATCTCCAAATTTATTCACAAGCTCCGCTTTCTGATCTCTCAGTTGCTATCGAGGCTACCAACAGAGACCTCACCAATATTGCTGAGTGGAGTCGTTCCTTTGGGTTGAAAGTTAATCCAGCTAAAACTCAGACCATCATAATAGGTAGCCCCTGGTATATTGCACGGATTAAGCATGACTTGCTACCCCAGATCATCTTTGATGGAATTACTATTCCCTACAGCCGTAAAGTCAAAAACCTAGGCATTACGTTTGATGACTCTTTTTGTGGAATCACCAGGTATCCGAGTAAGTAGGAAGGTGTTTGCCGCTTACGGGTCTCTTAAGCGTCTTAGGAATTTTGCCGACCAAAACCAAAATAAACTTGGCACATTCGCTTTTCCTTCCTGTACTGGATTATGCAGACGTTTGTTATCCTGATTTATCTGTTCAACTATTAAATAAACTCGAACGTCTGCAGAATCTCTGTATAAGGTTTATATTTGGCCTGCGTAAGTATGACCATGTGTCCTCATATAGGTCCCAACTTCAATGGCTGCCTATTGCCCGTAGAAGGGACTGTCACATTCTTTCCCTCCTTTATTCCATTCTTTCCCACCCTAACACACCTCTTTATCTTAGGGATCGCTTTATTTTTCGTTCTGCAAGCTTGGGCCGCAATTTGCGTGCCAACTCTAAATTGACGCTTGACCTGCCATCTCACAAGACTGACTTCTACGGAAAGTCCTTCACAGTACGAGCAATCAAGCTGTGGAATGCCTTGCCCGAGGTCATTCGTCGAGCACCGTCTTGAGACTTTTAAGAGCAGTATCAAAAAACATTACTTGCAAGTAAGCGATAAATATTAGTGATCCTTATATTATTATTATTATTTTTTCTCGATCTGTCGTTGTCTTTTCTTTATGTTGTTTCTGATTGTAGATTGAATTATCCTATCTTCCATTAGTTTATGTATTTTGTTTTATTATTTATTAGTTTATTATTATTGTTTAATATTTATTAGTTTATTGTATAATTATTTATGCAGTAATGTGTACTTAGTTTATGTAATATTGTTTTATAACTATGCATTAAGATTAAGTTTCGATTCGTTTTGCACTAGCCCGCTTACCTATAAATATTTTTCTTCTACCCAAAGGTTGCCTGGCAGAAATTGCTACCCTAGCAATAAGGCCGCCTACTTTGTACTTGTCTTTTGTTGTTACTTGTTGTTTTGTATTTTTTTTTTCTTATGTGCAATAAAGAATTTTATCTTATCTTATCTTATCTTATCTAACTACAGCCATACCTTAACCGTTTTTCGTCAGGATTACTTAATACGAGTAAATAAATGAAACTAATTATAAGTAATTTACTTTCCATATAATATTTTTCAATCGTTGTTGAATAAATCATTGGTGTATCTAGACGAATACGAGGGAGGTCTTCGTTCAGCAGTGGACATAATCAGGCTGTAATGATGATGGTCTAGACGAATATCATACTAATAATTTAGTATTCAAAAGACGTAATTTGAAATCAAATATTAGGAGCAGAACCGGTCACCTACCTAGTACATATAAATACTCGTATTCGTTTCATGAATGAACATAAAACTGTGTAAAATTTTACATATGGTTTTTTAAATTATTTTATCACTTGCCGGATTACATTTCGTGTATGAATTTAATACGTGGGTACAAATATTGTCTATGCATACATAAACTTATAACGTGTTTGTTTTGGATGTTACCCGAAAATACACAAAGAAAGTACTTACAGTAGTTCGCAATTATCTGCTCTCCTATGAAGGAAAAAATGTTTCTTGGAACCCTTTAATCAATGCAATGTACAATAAAACAACGATAAAACAAAATCTACTGGTTGATCTTCAGAAAACTGGTTAATACATAATAGTTTATGGACATTTATAAGTAAAATCACTTTTCAAATAGTGAAAATTTCTACTATCTCTTTAACATACCCATTTTTTGCACACACTCTTACCTGAAAAAGAAATAAATAAATAGACATAAAGTGCATTATATTAAAAGTAAAAACAAGAAGTTACTACGTTACAAGTGATGAATTTATTCATTTACCACTGTTCCCCGCGGTACTACCGGGTGAAATTCTCCCA
>PQWD01012939.1:0-16612 GCA_019425675.1 Leucinodes orbonalis | reverse complement strand
ACAAATTCGTAAGATAGACTCTCACCTTATTCAGCACTAGATTTTGTGCCACAGAGACGTTCTAAATTTATTTCTGGGCATTTAATTGCCATTAAAAAAGACCTTAAAGACTGCATCCTAAACTGAAAATATTTATTCAAATAATATATATATTTCAAAGATACTTTTGTGTATTCTATTAAAATGAAATACCAGTTCAGAAATAAGGTACTAGTAAGAATTAAGAATCTGAATACAAACTCTTAGCCATATTGATTTTTACAAATTTCATAATTTTGTGACTAAAATACAATGTGACAAGCAAGACCACATATTCCTATCTAATAAATAATGATTTGTTTTGTTTGTGTTAACCCTTTCTGCTTGGTTTTAAATCTTTGATTGTCACTGGTTTATTAATTTTCCAAAAAATGTGTTCTCTTATAACAAAATACTACTCGTATCACTTTAACGGTTTTTCATATAACTTATTAGAAAAAAGTGCTTCGAAAGTTCATTAGTTAATGTATTAGTCTAGGGGACCGCAGAATACAAGTCAATAGCATGGGGCGATCGGCAGAGAGAGCACACTCGCCCCGCCATTTATAGAGATATTCTCATGGGCTTCGGAATAACTAATCAGCGGATTGGCTTACTGTGGCCTATGCGACCGGCGAATACAGTTTTTATTTTGATTAAAGCGTGTGGCAAATCTGTTTATTAAAATATTTTTTGAGTTCAGTATTAATGCTTTGATTAATCACTTTGTATTTTAAAAGAATATTTATATAAAATAAGATATATTGTAACATCTTCATGAATGCATCGATGCTAGTTACTTTTATAGTCACGGCACGCTAAGTAAGCCGCTCGGCTGTTTAACTGGAACTTAAGTTCTGCAAACAATAGATTTTCTCTCCCTAAACATTCGAGCAA
This sequence comes from Leucinodes orbonalis, assembly GCA_019425675.1. NCBI lineage: Eukaryota > Metazoa > Arthropoda > Insecta > Lepidoptera > Crambidae > Leucinodes > Leucinodes orbonalis. Next base: position 15,697 of record PQWD01012939.1, on the reverse strand, counting down.
ATATGAGCATTGCCTAGTAGAGCTAGCACCCCTTGGGATCTTGCTCTACTAGGCAATGTTAAACGTTACTTATTTTCTCACAAAAAATATAAATGGGATAAAGTAGTGTTAGTACGTACTTTGAGTGCGTGCATACCTGCTAGCTTGAGTCAACGGTCAATTCATAGGTGCTAAAGGTAGATAAATACAGTACTGATTTTTCATCAATTCTCAGTGCTGATTTTTACATATGCTTTAGATAATTTTGTTAAAAAGTAATTATCATTATTGCTAGACACTTTCCATCGGCGCTAACCCTTACAAGACACTTTAAAGCTTAAAAAAATACAAATTTTTACTCACAATCTCACTCTTGATTTTTATATATGATACTTAGGCTAGGCCAATTGGAGGGGCCAAACATCCTCCCAGACACCCATAAAGTGTCGCTATGTGTATGAGTGCGAGGTCATTATTTGTACGCTTGAGTGTGAGAGAGATAATAAAAAATAATGCATACAAGATGCAACATTAATCATATTATTTTAAAGTCCAAAATAATACATTCGATATAATAATTAAATAATGAAAATCTATTTATTGACATCTTTCTCATACTTATTGTCTTCTCTAGGCTACTATATTGTGTCGATTCAGCACTTCTGTGTAAATACCATTTTAACTGATTTCAATGGGTCATTATTTTATCGTAAAATTCATGATTTAGGTTAGGCGCAATTGCTTAATATAGCTTAAAAGTGCATAAAATTAGAACTACGATTCGAGTCGCTAATGTTTTCCAATTAAAATTAGATTTACTGATTTTAACTGTTAATTTGATTGGATTCGATGGATTTATTCGGCTATTGGGTTTCACATATAACGGTTTTACATATACGTTTATATAAAGAGAACATTCTCTCTATTAACCAAATATTCATGTATAGCCAACATGTGATTTTCGAAAACTAAGCAACTATTACCACCCTCATTATTACTGTGTAATTTGTGACTCGAAAAAAATTCTTGAAGAAACGAAAAAAGATTCGCCGAAGTTTCAATACTGATAAAGAAGACAGCGAAATCACATGATAAAAAAGTACAAGTTCGCAACTATCTTATATTTAGGTATATGGGAATCATTAGTATATTACTAGCTACATAAGTAATTTACCCCCGGGGGCGCGTCTCGAAAGTTTATTTCAGTAATAACACGAAAAAAATACAGAATAAACATCTTTTAGGTAACGAATCAATTCTAATACACCTACTCTGTGTATTAGAATTGATTCGTTACCAAAAAGATGTCTGTGATTGTCTATAAATTGCTTGAGTATTTATATTATACGAAAATATTTACCAGGGTACCTGAATAAATAAGTGTAATTATATTTTTTACAATAGTTTTTAATGGGAATATATCATTTGAGTTTTTCGATCAATCGGACATGCTACACACGTAAATGCAACAGAGGGTATGGTTAACCTAATTATTTGTTTTAACTACTTATATATTCTCTTGAAGACTATTTAGTTATTTACAATCATATGAAGGTATTTATATTCTCATAAGTTGTGTAATTCGTAAATTTATTCAACGTTACTATATTTGAATTCAACTTACAATAAATAAGCCTTAATTTTTTTACGATGCGATGGTCCTTTTTCATACTTTCTTTTTTTTCGAATGCGGTGTTCCGCTACATGTTAGTGTGTGAATAATCAGTAAATAAAAGAAATCTTGCATATGACCAGACGAAATATATTTTGAGCTCCGGATTAAAGCCAGAAACAATAATATATAGAGTTACAGTAGAAACACGAGAGGATAGAATACGCGAACTATTTAATTAATGTGGTGCACATTAAATAAATACATATCTACCGAAATACCCCTTATTCAAACAAAGAAGTTATATGTAACCCAAAGTGCTTATAACGAAAGATATGCTTATATATTTTTGGTATAACCAAACATGCTACATCCAAATATGTTTATGTACACAAATGTTGGCACTGGCTGGGGACCAAACCCGAAGCCCTCGGTATATTTAGCTTAGATTCACTCAGTACTCAACATCGGTCGCTACATTACAACTTAAGATAATAATATCAAACGCCGGTGGCCATTTATAATATTTTAACATATATTTATTCTTTGCAGGCTCTACTGAAGATATCCTCCGCGTACCTGAACAAGAAAATTCCGAATATACCCGATATCAAAGTAGACGGTGCGGAAGAGAAATGGTACGTACATTAGTTACGCTTGTTGGTGTCACTTAAAGCGGATAGATGGATAACGGTTAGCAATCACAGAAATATCTTATACTTGTGCACTGTCAATTGTACTTAAATTTATTTTATCTTATTAAATATTTGTAGCACTGATTATAATGAGATTTTTTTTGCACCTTAAAGCAATATAGGCCGCTAAAATGCGAGTGCTATATTTTGTGCTTGCGAAATATTTCTAATGAAAATGGGAATTATATCCTTTATTTTTATTGGATTTTAATAATGTGCAGGATCTAACAATAAAACAATAATATCAGTACTTGATTATTTTATAGACGATATTAAGTTATTTTATTTTTAAATAAAATGTACAGGATGATCAGGACGATCTCTTATCGGTACCCAGTAATTTTACTAGCTACAGTGCCCTCATCCCGAAACACAAAAGTGAAAAGTACTCCTATTTTACGGGGAAACTTCCTCGCACTGCGGTGGTAATTATAAGTATTTAGAGGATAAAAAATGAGATTCCAAAATAAGTAACATAGTTTCTAATGAAACAACTAAATACCGGCATAGCAGTCCAAAGTTAAAGCTATAGACCAGACTTGAAACCAAAACAGGATACTTAGGCCGGTTGTTAAAACCCGGTTTCTATAGAACGGAAGCCATCGTGTAAATTTTGCCGATTAGATTTTCAATTCATCTTAAAAATAACAATACGTATTAAATGTACTTGACATTATTATTTAACGTGACTGTTTCATACTCGTATTCATTGTGTGTATTTCCTCACATTATTTGTCGGTAAAATGAAATTACGTATATAAAAGATCCTGTCCTGTCTGATTATATTTTCCATCCAGTTCGTGTAATACAAATGCTGTATATCGATAAACAAATTTACACAAATGAAATAACAAATGTATTCCCCACAAACTTAATAACGGCTGGAAATATGGTTTAGGCCTCGGACCCTTGGCCCCTAAAAAAAAATTTACCTATTAGGTAGGTAGGGTTAGTTTTAGTTATTTAAAATATGATTTTAAGTTATTAGAAAAAAATGTTTATGTTAAGAATACAGTTATTGCATACAAACCAAGAAGTCACGGACCGTAGTCTTGCCGCTCAATAGTGTACTATTGCCGTATGGTGACGGCAGAGTAGAATACAATTGTCATACAGATACAGAGGCTCCCCGCTTGCCAAGCGTGATGAGTGTGGTATTTTATCTCAAAATGGAAGACATTAACTAGGTCCCTAGTCCCCGGCGGCTCCGCTATTCTGGGCTACGGTAGCGGTCACGGTATGGGAGTAGCAAGAGGTGCTAAGAATCTCCGCCAGAGATCGGGCTACCAACAACAACAACAACTACAACAAACAACGACGGCGTTTGCAAACGGAGGCAGGTTACTTTTGAACATAATGGGTTTTGTGTGAAGTCCAAACAACACCGTAAAGATTGAAAGTATGTCTGCTAGGGTAGCATACAATGTACTTAGAATCACCAAGCGCTATGCACTGAAGGTGTAACAGTACGCGCCGACTTCATCGAACTCTGACGACAAAGTGGAGGTTATGTACGATAATATTAGCAGAGCAATGCACACCTGCAGACACACTTTACGGGCTTATGGGAGACATCAACGCAAGGTTGGGCATTTGGAGTGATTGTGCGTTGAAAGTGGGGTAATATGGATTTGGAAATCGGAACCCCAGGGGAAAAGGGACTCATTATGAAGGACTCTTCTTTTAAGAAGCCTCCGCACAAGTCGTACAATTTGTTGAGTCCTGATGGTTCCACACGAAATGAAATTGACTTCATGATGACCACCAGAATGCAAATATTTAACGACGTCCCTGTGATCGTCAGGGTGAAAACCGGTAGCAATCACCATAGGCACGTTTAATATTAATGTTCAAGTGGAGAGGTCTCGCCAGATGCAGACAATGCTCCATAATTCAAACATAATACAAATACATAATGCCGAGAGCTTTTAACTTGATCTTTTACTTTCCAGGGGTATCACAAATCATCTTTGCGTAAGAGTTCCAGTTTTTTACACTGCGGCAGGGTACAAAGAAGACCCTAGAGTATAACCGGCCTTATTGCTTAGCGTTTCGGAACTATGAGAATGCTTTCGATTCGATCGACACTTGGGCTATGCTTCGTGCTTTTTAATAGTACCATGTTGATTACCGCTATATCGAAGTGGCTGAGAGCCATCTGCGCTCGCCACTTGCCCGGTGAAGCTGTAAAGGCCATCTGCGGCCAACAGCAGTAGTCAGTTCGAAAAAACAAAAAGCTATATCGAAGTGTTGAGATGTTTGTACGAGAGCGCTATTATGTTAGTCCGAGTACGTAGAAAGGTTCTCGAGTGGCGACCACGTAGCGGAAAACGAAGCGTAGGCCAACCTACAACCATACGGACGGGTTACCTGGTAAAAATGGCGGGTAGTAAATGGATTAGGGGGGGTTTCGTTCAGCAGTGGATATATTAGGCTGTAATGATGATGAGCCCTCTTTTGATAGTATATTGATAGTTGGGTAAAAGCAATAGTATCGACATCCCCGCCCCATGTGAGTGAATACTATCGATACAAAATATTTTACCAAAACTATCCATTGTATCGAAACTATCATTTGTTATAAAACTAGTGTTCCCCGCGGTATAAGATATTCTCCCGCAGTAAAACATAACTTAAAACCGCATCGTTAAGTCACGTTAAAGCGCGCAGCTCACAGCTCATATATATAATTTAATATGTCTCTTTAAAAATAAAATCAGCAATGATGTGATCCGCAAGTGAACTAAAGTTACCGACGTATCTAGCCGGCAGTGGGCTGGTCACGTTTGTAGCAGAACTGATGGCCGGTGGAGCAGACGAGTTCTGGAGTGGATACCGCGTCTTGGCAAGCGTAGCGTAGGACGCCCTCCGTCTCAATGGACCGACGACTTGCAAAAGGTCGCTGGTGGAGGTTGGATGAGAAAAGCGAAGGACCGGAACATCTGGCGCAAAATGGGGGAGACCTATGACCAACAGTGGACTGCGATAGGTTAAAGAGAGAAATTTAACTTAAGACTTGACTCATAAAGGAAAACCAACAACGGCAAAATTAATTAAATAATTCGATCCCGTTGAAATACTATAAGAATCTGACAAATATGTAAATTCATCGATATTAAAATTATATTGATAACCAAAACCTAGTAATACCCAGATTAAAACTAGACAGTATATTTCTATATCTATATGTAGTTTTTACCCGACTGTCCCAAGAGGGTTATGTTTTTCAAGCGTATTTTTATATATTACTAGGTATGCATGTATGTATGTAGATTTCTATTTCCTGTTGCAGCCTAAACGTATTGACAGATTGCATTATGATATTACCTTATTTTGCCTTAGAATTAGATGGTAAGTTGTGCGAGTGGCGCAGTTGTGATATAAACTTAATAAGAAGAGTAATTAATTCACTTTAAACTGAAACAGCCAAGCTAATTTTAGAGTTTGTTGGAACTTGAATATAATTTGATTTAGGCATCGCGACCGACGTCACTTCTCGATAGCAATTCATTTATGGCTCGTGATGAAAGGGAGCTTGACTATTAATATTATACCTGAAGGAGGAAGGAGCGAAACAAAGGTTATTGTTTATCATACGATAAATTCTTGTGTCGTACTCTAGGATGTGTGAGCCTTGCTTTGCGAGTGTATCACCGACTCTCTTAAACTTTTATAACGTTAGCGGCAAATACCTTTTCGTGAATTATCCGGAGTCATATTTGTTACTAAATATTTCACTAATGTTTAATAGTACTTTAAACATTTTTTAATAAAATATTTAAAGTTATATAATTAGTATGATTTTAATAATTTGTGTAAGAATAAAAATTCAACGAACCTATTTTTAGGGTTCCGTAGCCAAATCTCAAAAAACGGAACCCTAATAGATTCGTCAAGTCTGTCTGTCTGTCTGTCCGTCCGTCCAAATAATACAACCCCTTTTTTCTCCGAAACTATAAGCACTAAACTATTCAAACTTTGTACGTATATGTATTCCGTGAACCGCTATAAGGTTTTAATAAGAAACTTGGAAAAAAATTATATATTTCGGGGTTCCCCATACATTGAACAGTAACTCAAATTTTTTCTTCATCGGACCCCGACGTGTGAGGTACCAATGTGTAGATCTTAAAAAATGGTATTGAGGTTTCTAATATCAGTTTTTTATAAATTGAATAGTTGGCGCGAGAGATACTTCCAAAGTTGAAAAAGTGTGTCCCCCCTCTAATTTCTAAACTATGGGGTTGATAAAATCGAAAAAAATATATGATGTACATGACCATAAAATCTAACAACGAAATTTAGTTTCAACGATTTCTGGTGTGAAGTATTTTTTTTATACGTCATAAACGGTGAACCTCTATTTTTTCATATTAAAGCTTTAGTAGGTGCCTAAGTAAATAAAAATTATTTTAATTTATGTTACTTGCTGCTGCGGAAGCCTCCACGTGCGAGTCCGACTCGCGCTTGGCCAATTATTTTAACTAACTGTCAGTAATTGTATTAACTATGTAAGTCTGTAGTGCTCCTACATAATCCTAAATACTACATGTGTAGATAAATGCGCTTCAGAAAAATGTTTTAAGTTTTAGATATGGTGTTGTTGTGTAAAATTCTTTTCTATCATGAGGTAGGGCGAGCTAACAGATTGAGTTGCTTATAAAATGAAGTAGAATATTATGTTTGCAGCAAGATGCAAACAGATTTTGACGAGAAAATTGTGTTTGAAATGGTTACAGCATGTATGTATTATTTACTTTAAAGTTGTGCTCATACAATTTTAATATTGCATTTCGATTTTAGTATATACATTTAATCTAGGTGTAAACCTAGATTATCTAAAAACCTGGGCGTCAACTCAGAATATCTAATGTTTATAATCCTAAAATAAACATTTAAAACTTCATATATTCAATAACACGTATATGTAGTTGCAAATTATTGTGTCGTGTTGTTGATCAAGGTTGAATTATTTAACCAAAATCTTCGAAGCGATGGATGTAGTGGGCTGATTGAGATTTTGTAACTTTGATCAAGATTGCGAAGATGAGTTTAAGCGAAAAAAACAAACTCACCTTTAGAACCCATTTAAAGTAGCAAAGGGCAGTCCAGTACGAAGAATCGATGACTGATGAGGCCGACCGGTTCTTACATGGAGACCACTTAACGGTAACCGCAGCGTAGAATGGCAAGCTAAAATATGGATAGACGACCTTTGCATGGTTGTTTGATTGGTGGTATTGGAAGTTATTAAGTAGGCCTAAGAACATCTTGTGACTCAATAATTATAAAGAGATATTCTAGGAGCAAAATTTCAATCAACTATTTTATATTTGAGACCATTTTATTTAATCAAATTATACAATTACTATTTACTAACTAAAATTAGCCAACGCACTAATGGCTTATCTGATGGAAAATAACACCGCCGTTGCCTATTTTCATCTGCTTTACTAAACTTTCCTTTAATAGAAACAAGAATTTCTGCCTTTTAGAAACAATAAGATAATAATTTGAATCTCCACTAAACGTCTTAAGTACGAGTAATTTATCTGAACTGGGTCGTTGTAATCGCTTGAATTCAAATACGTATGACGCATGCAATATTGTTAGTATAATTATCTCATTTATCGTCATTAATTTAACAAAATTTAAATTTCATGTTTCACTATTTCATTGAGGTGTGTCTTAAGCTTTATAGTAATGATTGGCAGTGAATTTTCTCTTATCCGTGATTAAGTATGGTTATAAGCTGTTACTCTGATCCACCTTATATCAGTGTTACACAAAACTTAGTATTATTGATAGAACTTGGTCATTCACTAAGCTATTATTTTTTTTGTTACCAAGTTTTTCCATTATACTCTTTATGTGAACTTGTTTATATTTAATATGTTACATTTATTTAAAAGAAAACTTACAAAACGTACGTTGCATAATATCTACCTTATCAACTTCTGCTAATTTGTGGCTACTAAAGGTAACGTAATAACTTGTAATTCGTTGCACCAAGTATTCAGCCTTGGGGTCGATAAAACGGACTAGAGGATTCAAGCTAAGCAGCTTACAAATTATGAAGCTAGCCATTGTGCAGTCATAATAAAAGCTTTTCATATTACAAAGTGCATATTCAGAATAAAGGACTTTCATCGAAGGCATTGTTCGATAGTAAATTAATAGAGAGAACAGTGAAATCGTAATAGTCGATTTTAAAATAGAATTTTAAATTGAAGTCGACTTCTCGACTTACATCACATGGATGCTTTTAAAAATAAAGAGCCAAGTGTTAGCGTTTTTGAGAAGTTTCAATATAATACTTTTCCTGTCATAGATAGATTTTTATCGTTCTATCAGAAGTAGTGTATTTGAAACTACGATCTAATACTGTAATTTTGGTAAATTCTAGCTAGCTAATCACTTGTATCAAACTTGAGTTGACAAAAGTTTGTTTGATATATCAAGAAAAGTAATCGATACTATTTTCAATTCAAAATTAATTTTAATAAAAAAAGTTATTGTTGCTATAAAACTGAAAATGAATACAGTAAAACAAAGTTAATTTAAACTAACGTCCAGTTTTAAAATCTTGATGAATACCATAAGTTATGTAAAATCGTCGAAGTTTACTTAAATTACACTGACATGTGCCTTTTTACACATATAAACTTTACTTAAGTTTTTCATATCGAAAGTAGCCCTGAAAGATTATCTGATAAGTCGTAAAATTTATATTGCTTAAAGGCCAATTTTTATATTATTTGGCAGGTTAATTCGGGACGCCAGGGCTCCGTGGCTAAGAAACGTCTCGGACTGAAGGGTTACTTGTGAAATTTCCATTGTTGATATTTTAAACATACGAATTTAAATTCACTAGGTACATCCGAATATTGCAAATCCAACATTGAGATAAACTTAATTTTGCTATTAGATTTGTTTTTTAGTACCTAAATTAATACATCCATCTGCTATCTGCCACCAATAGGGTTGGTCGGCGTCGAAATACATATAAATACAATTTGGAGTGTCTGTTTATAATATTGATATAACCGAATTTTACTACATGCATATGATATATATATATATATCGTCACACCACGTATATAGAATAATGTAAATAAAATAGCCGAATTAAGGCCATATTTATTCGAACGCTCATCACCCGAAATTCCATCCAGTTTTCGAAGTTGCGGACTATTACCGTCCCGACTATTTGCAACCATACTATGCTAGGTGACACAGCTGTTCGGTCGCACGATTGGGGCGCTCGTGTGGGAATTATCTGATGAATAAGCCATCAGCTGAATAATAACATCTAGTTTGGGATGCGTTAGGCTTAGGCAATACCTTAGAAGTTATAATATCTGTATATTCTATTATCAAGGGATATTACGCTCCGTAGTTAGAGTATGTTGATTATGGGGATTGAATCTTAACCGATATATGCGGATTTTATTATAATACAATTTTATTTTATTAAAATACAATAATTTCTACATATCCATAAATATGTAAATAAGCCGGGAACAATTTTAATGGTTTATATAATACTAGCGACCCGCCCTACTAAGCACGCGTGCAATGCTGATTCATAGATTCTATTATACATATAAACATTTCTAGTCAATTACTCTATTTATTTAAAATACCGCATCAAAATCCGTTGCGTAGTTTTAATGGCTTTAGCATACATAGGGATATAGGGACAGAGAAAGCCACTTTGTTTCATACTATACACTGATAAATAGTCTAGTCAAAAAATAAAGACAGTTCAATTACAACTTAGAGAAACCATTATTGTTTATCCAAGAATTACATATGAACATGACAGCAGACATATGCCAAAATATACACATTTACACTAACACGTTAATTTAATGTCCACTGTTAGAGTAGTGGCGACAAAGGCATGTTATTCTTCTCCTTCCGCTACATTATTAACTAGTTATAAAAAAGTCTTTATTAACATCGTGTTAAAACACAATATCCAATTTTATATATGTAACTATAATTTAGTATTGACAACTACAATTACTATAAGGTTTTTAAATTATTACTTCCTGTAATTATTTGCCTTAATGAGGAATACACTTGCGAAGATAGGAATAAAGTCAGAACATGGTAATTCATCGTAATGATTAAACAGCAACATTATAAAAAAAATACATATCGATAGTGTTCCTGTTATGATTATAAACGATAGAAATTTTATCGAGAATGAACAATTCATATTGTTATTTCATGAAACTCCTTAAATGACGCGTGGGCGATGGATAATCCCGGTCAAATCATAATTACATCTCATCTAGTCTTGAAGAAAATTAAGTATACAGAATTTACTGAAAATGTTAACAATATTCAATTAAAAGAAATGTTATTTACATGAATAGGTTGAGTTGTAATTAAAATATATGTTCATTATTTTTTAGTTTTTAAGGTTTTCTTTTGTTCAATATTTTTTTTATTCCTAATACAATGCAAATAACCATTATATGAACTGTATATGTACCTTTATAAAGGCCACTATTCTTCAATCCAATAAGCAAAAATGGTTTCTAACTAAAGCTACGAGTGTGTTTTAGTCATAGATATAGGCTAATTCTAAATCTATTAAGTCGAGTAACTGCTAGTAAGACAAAGACTAATTGTCTAGTATTCTACTACTACTGAATTCATCTGATTCTGGTTCGTGCAGATCTTGTTCTGTAGAAATTACCCCTCTCAAATTTCTTTTGTCTATGCATTTTCATTAGACCAGGACATAAAGTGATCGCCCCTTTGAATACATTATTTATGTGTGGAATATAAGTATTAATTAAGCAACGATTGCACGGTAGATTGCTAGTATATTATTAACAGTCTGTAATAACAGCGAATGAAATAATCCATTCGAGGTGTCTCAATTTCTGACATAATAATACATTTCATTCAGAAATAAAGTCCGGAAAATAGTAATTAATTATGAACCTATTGTTTTATAACGTTTAGGAACGGTTTACTCTGCAATCATTATTATTGTCCCTGATAAGTCATTATGGGTTACCATGTGACGATGACGTTGATGACTGTCCTTTACAGGTAATTTAAAACAAGCTGAACGGCATGGGCTCCTTATTGAATTATTATGAGCAACCTGCTCGTCAAATGATTTATAGTATCTGCCGTTGTAGCAGCCATGAACTCTTTTAATTCAATACTATTCTTCAAATTTTGTTCATGTAAATAATTGTAACGTTACCTTTTATGCTTAATACCCTTAAGCACACGTGGGGATGTACCTACCATGGCACTCCCACTTGATGATTTACAATTCGTACATCAATCCAGTTTTAGCCATAGGTGAAATAATGATACGCACTGATACTGAATCATGATACAAGATTATGATAATGATTTGAAAATAATAAACATGCCATACAATTAACACTAGATTATTACCTTAAGTATCGAAATGTATGGACATAGATAAGTTAAAGTGCTTGTAAGTTGTCTATTGGCGATACTTAACTAGTAACTAAAGTAGTGAGCGTCGATAGCTCTATGGTGTGGACTGTTACCCTCTTATTGGGAGGAGAGTTTTATATACTCGTAACGGTTACAATGATTAAGATGATGATAATCAGAAATATATTTTCTCATACATGAGTGTCAGCATGTCCAACTATTCCACCTTACCCTTACAAACGCTTCCGTGACGGCTCACTATTTTGAAAACCTATGTAAGTTTTGTGATCACTATGGATAAGTTTCGCGCGAAGCTTTATCTCACCATAGTAAATTTAATCGTTGCTAAAAATGTTAAAATGAAAATATTTATTGTTCTAAGTAATAAATTAATTTAGTGAACATTAGTGATTAGAATAATAGAATGAAGATATTACAAGCATTATTTTTACCTTAAAGATAGTTTGCATACTTTGACAGACATGGGTGTCTTTAATTGTCTGTCGATCCATCGTTCACCGCTACGGGCTACAAATAAAAATCTAATTTTCAAAGTCCAATTTCACACTTGACGCGTGGCAGGTGTCAGTTCAAAAATGCATCGGTTTTATCGTGCCTGAGTCGAGTGCTTGCACCGCGCAATGACTTTTTAGCACGAGGTATTAGTACTCGTATTGTGAATTCCTTCAATTGAACATGACTTTCTGATTCATGTTGTAGTGCATAATAATTTCCAGCCTCATATAAACCAAAGGAAGTCCCACGTTTAACAAGTTGAGTGCGAAACCAGGTCTAAATACCTTGTTTACGTCTCGCTTACAGTGCGGCAAAGAAAAGTATCAATTAGGTTCTGTGTAGGAAAGTAGTGAATATATATCTATGATGTATTTATTGTTAATAGAATCCAATGGTGTACCTACCATCATACCAGGATTTTAGTCCTGGTACCCCAGGGAAGAAATATCCAATGCTAAACCAAGCAACTTGTACCCTCGCCCTGTAACTGTCAATATATGTTAATTTCAAGAAGTATTTAAGCAAGTATTCCTTTTTTTAATCGTAGTTCTCGTAGCTTGGTTCTCAGAGAAACACCGGACGGTCGTCAAATAGAAATCTTTACATTCGTACGCTAAATATTTTATAATTCTTAGGTACCTATATTCTGAAAGCTTCTTGAAGGGTAAGGCGATGCATTTCTATAGATGCATTTGCGAGCATATTCAAGACTCTCGTGCGCTTGGATACATATCGAAACGAATCCCGAATGGCATGCACGTGGGAATTTAACATTTCATTCATTTACCAGATGGCCCCCGTAGACGAGGCATTTAAACCCTTTACGGGTAGGCTCGTGCCCCTCGGTGGGGATCTATATGATGATTAATTTACCATGAAAACCTTATGATAGCCTTTTAAAATAAGAACCAGTATTTAACAATGAGGTTTTACTCTTGGAACTTTAAACTTTTACACCGCTGAAGCCTTTTTAGATTACTACAGAATGCGGAGAGGGTTTTATTGAACCAAATGACTTTGTCGTTTTTAATAAAAGAACACATACAAAGATTGAGTCATTTAAATTGTCTTTATTCCATATAATTTATACTAACGTAATGTTACTAAATATTTTCCAAACAATAGTTATTAAAATGAGAATTCGATAGAAAGCCAGTTTTATTCGTAACATACCTACGATGCTTTCAGTTGTGTGGATTACAGTGTGAGCACGCACTACCGCACTCCCGTCCGTCCTAACTAAGTTTTCTACCATAATAGCATTACTCGACGCTTGCAGGCGATTTCCGAAATATCAGCGTAACGGTCAAATGGCTCGGAACGTTATTACTACAATTTAGCGAGGCGTTGTATGTAGGTCAATTATTGATGCGTTGGATATATGATGCGTTAAGTAAACCCCATTTAAATAGTAATAACAGGTAGAAACAAAGTACTTACGGATATGTTTCACAATCCGCTGGACTCACGATTAGAATATTATAAATACATAACAAAAGCAAGTTCAACTGTTAACTCATATTATCCTTTATCACTCGCTTGTAGTTTTGGAATACATCTTATCTCAGAAGGATCAACTCATTTAATTAATGCTTGTTTTTATAACAAAATTTTAACTGAGTGATTCAATTTATTTAACTTTCTGCTCGGTGTATATATATTAAAAATTTTATATCAAACTTTGAACCTAGCCAAGAAAAATCGATAGAATAAAATTAAAACCAAGAACAGAAAACTTTACGTTTTAGTAGGCACTTGTTTACTGAGGGCGTAATATCTTTTTGTAATGAGACCGTGCCGTATGTACTCAAAGAAGGCTAATGATGATGAGGGTTGGAATATATTTTTTATGTTTGCCGCTTTTAGCAGCTTAAATGTGATATTTTTACTCTGTTTGAGTTTATATAAAATATCATACTACAGAAAAGATATTTTTAATCCGAGATCTGGTCCAATTCTAAGACACGAGTTAATGAGACGATTAAATATCTAAAAATCCCTAGGGGTTCACTTTCTGTCATCATCATCCATCATCAGCTCATCAAACGTCCCCACCGAGGGGCACGAGTCTACCCGTATAGGGTGATTAGGCCTTAGTCGTCCACGCGGGCCCAGTGCGGATTGGACGACTTCACACACAACCTTCGAATATCTTCGCAGGCGTGCATGAAGGTTTCCTCACGATGTTTTCCTTCACCGTAAGAGCGTCGGATAACGTACATATATTTTTCGAAAATTCGAAAATACATTGGTACGTGTCGGGTCGTGTGTGTCACTTTCTGTAGTATAAGTTAACATTTCCTCTTTGATGAAAGGAAAATGCGCATAGCTGAAAGAAATAGTCGCCTTTTAATTTTTTAGTTTCATAGTTATAAGTAAGAGCACTTCAATTTCTTAGAAGGATGTTTTAGTAGGTTACCACGATTGTATTATCGATTATGTTTCCTTATTCATATTTTACTACATCGGATAACAAACACTAATCAGTATATGTATTGAGACAGTTCTGTAATATAATACTTTTAATTTAATAGTCAATACTGCTGGTCATAGGATGACTGTAATAATAATAATAAACTTTATTTTCCGATAAGTATACAGTGAATTCAATGTGCCATTTATCATAACGCTTGGCGGAAGGGTTAGCTATAGCAATTCCTACGAGAGATAGGGTTTCATGAGAGACTCGTGCTAAACAATAAACTGACCTCTGTGAAAATAGAACACCTGTTTTTGGATTCTAGATTTAGTATTTTGTATCCAACAACTGAATAATTTCCACTCATTATTTTGGGACGCTCCTAACGTTAAAATTTACTCGTATCAATTTTTGTTTAAAGTATTACGCCATACTCAATTTTGTTCGCTTTTATGGCCGGCTTGTAAAATGCATTTAAAGCAGCCAACATAGCATTTAAAACAATGTATTTTTGTAGTTTGTGATATTTTAATTGTTCTAATATTCAGGTAACTTGCTGAATGACGACTTGCTGACCATGTAGTGAAATGTTGAATATTGGATATCAAGAGTCTAGTTCAATCAAGAGTTCTAGGTTCAATCCCAATCAATTCAATTGATCTGGCGGTTCTTATATTACCTGAATAATATAGACCTTTTATAAGCATACTGTTGTCAAAAAGCTTTTTGCTAGTATTAAAATGAACATAATCAAATATTTCATACGACGATAATTTTTCTCTTACCTCCAATCTAGTTTGCGTGCAATCATTAACCTATTAAGACATTTAGTTTTAGCCTAGACATATGCGATGTTGAATATTAACTGTTCTTAGTCTGAACAAAAGCCATTTATAATATAAAATCTGAACGAGGTAGCTCCGAGCTTATAAACTAGATTATGTATTCCATTCAAAAAACCATTTCATTTACAAATAATTGAAAAATGAAAACAAAGGCTTTTCCTCTCATACAAAAATGGATCCATACATGTGC
>PQWD01012936.1:0-11924 GCA_019425675.1 Leucinodes orbonalis | reverse complement strand
AAAATTACACGGCTGTATGCACCCCGCTTCAGGCGAGGTATTCATAACTGCTGCGATACGTACTATGAGTTTGTGCTAAAATATACAATATTGTACTAGTCGGTAAAGATGACGTCGCCATTCAATTATTTAATGTTACTTAAGTAAGCATAACGAGTTATTTTAGCAGATTGTAATTCTTCTGAATCGACTTCATTAATCAGTGCTGTACCCAACGGCGGGTCATGGGTCATGACCCCCCCTGAGCTATTTTTGAGTAATACTAACGTACATTAACAAAATACCTTATAAGTTCTTTACTTGACTACTACTATGTGACCCCCTCCTGGCGCCTAACCTGGATCCGGCCTTGGCAGTACCCATTTTATTCTAGAAGTCACATGCATAATATTTTTCTGATTTGTTCTTATTTGAAAAGCTTGTGTCATTTGTGTTAATGCTGCGTTAGTCTTCTTTTGTTATTTCAGTTCAATTTAGATGTATTACTATTTTTTTTTTATTTACTAGTTCATCGAGAGCGTCGGTGGCTCAGTGGTGTGGAATGTCGCCTTCCTACCGGGAGGGCTGAGGTCCAAATCCCGACACGTACCAATGTATTTTCGAATTTTCGAAAAATATATGTACGTTATCCGACGCTCTTACGGTGAAGGAAAACATCGTGAGGAAACCTTCATATACGGCTGCGAAGAGATTCGAAGGTTGTGTGTGAAGTCGTCCAATCCGCACTGGGCCCGCGTGGACGACTAAGGCCTAATCACCCTATACGGGTAGGCTCGTGCCCCTCGGTGGGGACGTTTAATGAGCTGATGTTGATATAATAGGATATTACGGTCCATTTGTAATGGTAGATGGATTTTCGTGTTTTATTAAGCAAATTCTAACTATCTTTTAACTAAATAAAGTGCAAAAATAGGGCGTCAAAAGAATTCTGATCATAATAGTTCGATTAATATTCCAACTCAAAATGAGACAAAGCGGGAACCATCTCTTTGGCATCGCATAACCATAGCAATGCAGTTTTAGAAACCCTCCCGGCACGGCTTCGTATTGTCAAAGAAGAATAAGGTGATATTGTATAGCGCTGCGAGAGAAGAGTTTTGTAAAACGAAATGCGAACGAGATTCGCGGAAGATCAAATGAGGCCTTTGACTCGGTTACAATGGTATCGATTCGCAAGTTTTGTATAGGTTCTCATAGACAAATAAAATATTTTCGGTAAGAAGAGGTTTAGATATAAAAAATGGGTTTCTAACGAATTCATAATTTATAAATTAATTATGAATGGAGTTTTATCCAACTCGTATGTATATACTTATAATAGTTATTTTTTAAAATATCGGAGAACATTGTAGACTTTAGCGTCTGTTTTTATAATTTACTAGCTTTTGCGTGCGACTTCGTCCGCGTGGAATAGTTACTTTGGCCTAACGCTCTCTTTAACCCGTTACTTCGTTTATATAGGTGAGTTAAAACTGCGATATCTCATGAGATATTCATTTAAATTGAATAATTTAAAGGGCAATTTTGTTTAAAATGAAATACTTGTGATAAATAAAGTATTTATTTGGATAAGGATTGATATCATGTTTATGAAAATAGCTTCGCAAAATGATGCATTATTTTAGAAAAAAAATTTTAGCAAAAAATATGTTCTAGTGAGCTTAACTTAAAATATAGACATATGTTGTCGCGGACTTTTTTGTAGACCTTTAAAAGGGTAACAATACTCTCATACATGACTTTTGCGAAACTTTAACCGTTTACGCAGCGTACGCAGCGGAATCTCCAAGTAAGAAAATTTCCCCCAGGATTTTGTAACATTCTTCATTGCTGCTCCGCTTCTATTACTTGTAGCGTAATGATATATAGCCTATAGCCTTTCTCGATAAATGAGCTATCGAACACTGAAAGAATATTTCAAATCGGTCTAGTAGTTCCTGAGATTAGCGCGTTCAAAAAAACAAACAAATTCTTCAACTTTATAATATTAGTATAGATTAACTAAAGATTAGAAATTGCCGTTAGCTACATATTTTCACGGCATGCATTTGTCCGTAAAACAACTTATTGTCGTATGTGACAACTATACAACTTTAAACTTGATTTTTAAGCACTGTCAAAAATGTAAGTGATATTTACTGTATCAACACTCAAATGTATAATGCATGTCGTTTTATCATAATCAGCATTTCCAAACGTTTCTGTTAAGGAACCTTGAAAAAGCTTACGCAAGGAAGTACCTGTCGACGCGTCCATTTCTCCTCGGTTTTTACGACGTGAAACTTGCTTTATGTCTCCATAGGGCGGTTTATCGTTCTCAGTAACACGTCCCGCGGGCAACCATTGGTCAGTGGATTTGAATGGAATGCGGATGTTCCTTTACGCGCATTTTACTTAAATATTAGAATTGTTTTGGGGTTTCGGTTGGTTTATTGGGAGTTTACTGCTGTGGCTGTTTACAAATGGGCCGTTGCGTATGGATGATTTATGTTTACTTTTTTCATTTATTTTGAAGACGAGCCACAGAGTAAATCCCGATATAACAGTTCTATTTTTCTTAAACATTTGGACAGTTGCAAATTTTATGAAAAACTTTTGAGTTGCATTTTCTTATTAAAATTTTTGGCGAAACGTCAGAGCTAATAACCAAATTATTGATTCATCAAAACCTAAACTCTTCCTTATTTTTAGAGTAAAATTCATAATTTCGTCATTATGTTCTATGTCAAATCGGGCTTTACTATAACAACCTAACATTAAATAAGCAATATGGTCCGTTCTCTATGGTTGGATAAGTGTACCGCTCGTGTCGATGCATTTTTAGATCTTATTTTGGAGGTGAGAAAGTTAGCAGATGGTTCATCTTATACTAAGTTATACCCTGCATCCATGGATTTATCAGTCATAGACAAAACCTGAACTACACTAGACGATAACTAGCTAATGAAACTTGTTAAAAAATTTAACGAAATTTTAAAGTAACATAACGATGATGCAATGACCCTGCTACCTCAATCATTCGCGAAATATTCATTTGCACAAGTTTTACAGGTAACCAATTCGAACACTAATTTACAATATTAATTAAAGCATGACATGTTTATGGCAGTGGACATTTTGAAATTGATTTCATTTACGTTTCACAATGTTTGACATAACACAACTGGCTACAGCGGAATGGCCGTACATTTTTAGATTTCGCCGCTGTACTAATTGGAACACGTGTTTTGCAAAACAAGTTTTAACATATTCTAACGAATAGTGGTTCATAACAGGAATATTGTAAGAGTTTATTATACTGACAGCATTGTTCAACCAAATAGCCATTGTACATATTTAACTTCAACAAAGTTACTTTTATTTACTGGTTTTTCGGTGGGGACATTTTAAAAGCTGTTAATGATCATCAGTATCAGATTTAAATGTCCGCACCGATGGACACGAGCTTATCCGTAAAAGGTGAATAGGACTTATTCATCCACGTGGACCTAGTGTGGATTGGCCGACTTCACGCACAATCTTTAAATCTCTTCGCAGATGTGCGCGTGTTTCCTCACGGTATTTTCATTCCGATTTTTGAAATATCTAGACATCTTGTGGTAAAGCGTAATCAATTGACAAATTGACTTAATTGCCTGATTCTCAAAATGTACAATTACTGCAATGACGACTTATTTCAGATCTGCAGGTTCAATAGTAACGACTGAGGTTCTTGCTGGATGCTTTTCAGTAGACAACTAAAGACCGAACCAATTCTAGACCACTTGGTGTTCTTAAGTATAAGTGAAGAGTTTTTTCTATGACGGTTACCATGGAAGACCAGCAAGTTGCCTTCATCACCATGGCTCATGCTGATTTCCTATTCAGTCTTCAAATTTAATAAAATACCGTATTCTGCCACGGAAAAAAACGCTTCTTTCGTCCTTCTTGTTTTAGCGATTCTAGATTTGAATTCCAAATTGTTGATGTGATTACTATGAGGGTGATATTTTCTAATAGATAAAACCTTCCTTTGAATAATAAAGAGAAAAAAATCCAAATTGTATTTTTTCTCTAGAGGCTGATTTAGTTAAGTGTTAATTTTCTCAACTCTACAGCTTTATTTGACAAGACATCTAAATACCCTCGTCTTATGTTACAACTTATACTAGTACCATAAAATCCCCTAGCAAGTACTATTCGGTGTGTTATTAAAGTTTACTGCACAAGCATAGACCTTCAAACTTAATGAGTAGGCCAGAGGAGAATTTGTCAAGGATCTCGCATATTATGGAAAGGTTGTCACGTTTTTTGTATCTTATAACTAAAAAGGACTAAACACTTAATGTATCCCAGTTATACGTTCGGGCTTATAGTTTTGTGATCTAAGAACCTGATTGTAAATATTAATTTATTAAATATATATCCCTCTATCTGCAACCTATCGCAGTTCACTGCTGGACATAGGTTTCCCCCATTTTGCCCCAGATATCCCGGTCCTCCACTTTTCTCATCCAGCCTCCACCGGCGACCATTCTCAAGTCGTCGGTTCAACGGGCTGGAGGGCGCGGCGTCCTACGCTACACTTGCCAAGACGCGGTCTCCACTCTCATAAAATATGTCTAAAGTTATTAATAGCTTTTTGTTACATATTCATTAAAACTTTATTTTAAAAGCTGAGATTAGTATAGTTAGCAACGTATTTGAATATCTGCCAAGTGGTTAAAGTTAAAACGCTCAGATCACTAGACCATGGAGGCAGTGCGTCGTGTATAATAAAATCAATCCATACTAATATTATAAATGTGAAAGTATCTCTGTCTGTCTGCCTGTTTGTTACGCTTTCACACCTAAACGGCTGAACGGATTTTATTGAAACTTGGTATGTTGATAGTAGGTAACCTAGAATAGGTTTTACGCTACTTTTTGTCCCGTTTTCACCCCCCACTTCCCTAAAATGGGGGTTGGAAGTTTGTATGGAACATTCCGCAATTTTTGTAATACTCTGAAATTTGGTATGCGGACTATTTGTCAGAAACGAAAATATAAAGCATATTTTTTTTTTTTCAAAAACCCACCTCTAACCGTTCAAATAGGGGAGGAAGTATCATATCCGATTTTTCGCAATTTTTAAGGTAGAAAGCTAAAAATTGGTATGAGGGCTGTAAGTCACGAACAATAAATCTTTCATTTAACTTTTTTCGAAAATCGGCCCCAAAAGCCTTAAAAAAGAGGGGAAGGGGGATATTATACCGGACTTTTTTCAGTATCATATATACATATATATATATATATATATATATATATATATATTACAATAATGTAAACCTTTAGACTTAGGGAGAGGGGATTCCTAAGTATATTGATATATATGTGTATACATAATTTTTTTTTACAAGTTTAAACAGTTTACAAGGTAGAAAGCTAAAAATAAGTATGATGGCTATTTGTCACGAACAATTAATCTTGCATATTGAAGTTTTTGCAAATAATTTATATTTGAGCAAAAAATTGGTATGCGAAGCGAAAAAGAAGAAGAAGAAGGAGTGTTGCAGTATTAAAATTATTCTGTTTTCGTTACCAGGAAAGTGGAGCCATGTTATTCCGAATTTAACGCGATCGAAGCCGCGGGCAAAAGCTAGTATTATATAATTCAAAATAATATGTTACTCGTACATGAAAAGTAGTCACGTCTAGTAAATTATAGATCTAGTGAACTTTAACCCCCTAAAGATACGGTAATGAGGTGCCCCCGACCATTGAATTTAGCAGATTACCCGATAAGCCAACTCTCAATATACCACTCTGCATATAAATATGCCTATTTTTAGAATAAATTGAACCCAAGCTGAATAAGGTAAAATTAATTCATGCAGGTGAGTTTTCAGTTGCTCGTTATAGTTTAAAGGCATGTTTCTATTTTTACTAGTGAAAAATGTTGCAAACGAGTATTTATGGCTTACCTGTTAAAAGCCTATAATATCCCACTGCAGGAAATAAGCCTTCTCCAACAAAGCATAATCTTGGGGATATTGGGCCGTAACCCACCAAGCGGGCCCAAATGGGAAATGATAACGACTCTGTGTCTATAATTCTAAGATTGTTTCGGAAATCTAGGTGATTCAATAGTCTGCAATGTTTTATACAAACTGTTAAAGTCGCAAAAATAATAAAAAGCACTGAGCTTTTTATTATTTTTCTACGTTATAAATGTCGTCCAATCCGCACTGGGCCTGAATAGATGACTAAGGCCTGTACAGGTAGACGGTGGGGACGTTTAGTGAGCTGATGATGATGATGACGTCATAAATAATATAAAGCATAACAGAGCGGCTTTGAAGGTGACAAACAACTGATAGTTATTATTCTCCGTCAATGCCGCACTGCGCCCGTCACCCGAGATAATAGATTTAAGTCTCTTATGCCCGGTAATTTCACCAGCTTCAGTGCTCTCATGGTAACACAAAAGTGCATGACACTCCTGTTTCACGAGACGATATCTTGTACAGCGGTGGTACCTACCTAGACGACTCAGTATCAAGTCTACCACCTAATAAATAGAAGAAGTCTTTCCGCGGTCAACATTAGTATCAGTAAGTATTAAACATAACTCTAATAACAAGTTATAAGTTCAAAGCGTCAATTCGAAAGATTCTTTGGCAAGTCAATCCAGGAAGGATCCTGTCATAACCCAACATTTGTCAATCCACACCTGAAGCTCATTAAATTTCATGCTATATTACCGCAGTATTGACCACTTTATTTAAACACCAATAAGGTCGAAAGTGTAAAATCTTTTTCAGACACAAATATAAAAGAAAAACGAAGCAGTCTTTAAGAATTGCGATCTCGATGTAGCAGTCGTCGCGTACGTCGCCGGTCGCCTGTAATAAAAACCTGACGTCTTACTGAGACGTAGATTGTAAAAATAAGATTGAAGCGAAGCTGTCTGCTGTCGGGCTCACTAGAACGTTTTGTGACGTATGGCCTGCAAGGTGAGATATGGCGAGTGGCTAGACGTATCAAATGCTTTCGGTTGATCTATTTTCATGGAATAATTTGGATATTTGAAAGTTTAACATCCAAATGTCCACTGCTGAATGAAGACCTCTCCTTTTGTTTTCCACATTGACAGATCCCCAGTGGTTGACATCCATTGGCTACCTACCTTTCACCTTTTCCAGGGGGCTTACCACCAGTACCACCATCGCACACACATCGAAATGTAACCTGTAAAAAACCGACAGCCGTGCAACCCTACGACGATGCTCGAGGCTTTGCAGCTTAGCGTCAATCAGAGTAGGGTCGCCAATGAACCGTCCGGCTTGCATCTCAATCGAGTCCAGTCATTATTTAGCTGATCCATCCCACAGAAGGCAGCAGTCTTCCATGAGAGACCGGACTTGAGCTTGATATAGAGCTAAAAGCTGCCTGGGGTGAAATATTATAATCAAATTTCTTAAAATTGTATTACAATAATATAACCTGGCCGTCTTCAAGGCAAGAGTGAATAAGCTGTTTCTAGGCAGGCATAATCCATTCTCGGCCGCATCATCACTTACCATCAGCTGAGATGGCGGTCAAATGTCTGCCTATATAAATAAAAAAATAAAAACTTCGCCTTTTCCAGTACAAAAATGCTGACATATCATTTTAGTAATACTGTTTTAAGAGATGGCAGTAACCCTCCCAGGTCTTCCGTCTATCTGATGAGGGTAGGCCCTACGCTTCTTTTTTCGTTACGAGGACGCCACTTGAGAATCAACATATCGGTCAGCGGTTGTATCTACTATGTATTGCTACTATAAATTGTCATACACCTAATCGCTACCGCTTATGAATCCTTCGTGTCACAGTCCGAAACGTGAACACAATATAATGAGGGCGCGACGCAGCCTCAGAGAGGGAAGTTTGGAGCGAACTCAAAAGTGCTTCGAGTAATTTTTCCTGCTTGATTTAAAACGATCGCGTCTAACCGGGTTTTCGGCTCTTTGTGGTGCCCGTGTCCAATTGTGAGTGCTTTTCTGTTTTGCATTTTCATATTGTTGTAAATTTGCGTAAGTGGAGTTTTGTTCTGGCTGATTGTTACAGCGTAACTCGGAAATATTTTGAATATTACCGTGCTCAAAGGTGTTGGATGCTTAAAATATTGTGCTCGTTGGAAATGTGGTGTATTTCAAAATTTAGGTTGAAACAAGTTTCATAGTTTAGCAAGGTATTCAATATTGTTTCTATTTGTGTTTTTTTAGGGCTCCGTAGGCAAATGGCAAAAACAGAAACCCGTATAGATTTATCTGTCTGTATGTCCGTCCGTATTTCACACCCTTTTTTTTCGAAACTATCAGCACTGCACTGTTCAAATTTTGGAAGGATATTATGAATCTGTAAACCGCTATAAGGTATGACAAGAATCTTGAATAAACATGTTTTGGGATTCCCATACATTGAACAGTAATTTAAAATGTTCATCGAATTCACACGTGTGGGGTCCCAATGTTAAGATCTTGAGAAATAATAGTGAAGTTTCTAATATATTATTAAATAGTTTGTACAAGAAACATTACCAATGTGGAAAAAGTGTGTCTCCCTTTCCCCCACTCTATCTTCTAAAATATGGAATAAATAAAATTAAAAAAATATAAAATATACACAACCATGAAATCTAACAACGAAATATAGTTTGAAATATATCTGGTCGTTTGATGATGATGATGATATATGGTCTGTAGTTTTTTTTACGTCATAAACGGTGAATCACTATTTTCTCACACTAAAGCTGTAGTAAACCAAAACTTACTTAAATTTTATGAAGTGTATCAAGGAAATGCCCATTATTTTTTTAAATCAAAGCTATTGTGTATCTGTGATCAAAACTTTAATCTCGTACAAATGTCACAAAGCTTAAAAAAATAATTTTATAAATTCTAGGAGCATCGGCGCTCGTTGGTATGGACTGTTGCCTTCCTTTGAGGGTGCAGATTCCAATCTCGCCACGTATAGTTTGATTCACGAAAGATTACCACAAATGGCGACCCTCTGCGCAAGATTATCACTATGTTAATGATAAGGAAACAAAATAATTATGAAATTTTTAAAAGTGACAAGAGTATGAATAAATTACAAAAATTTCCGCCGCGGCTCAAAAAGGACCCGAAAAAGATCTTCAGTGCAGTGGTCATCTTTCGAGATCTACTATACCAATATCGTTCCGGATTTTCGTGATTATAATGTATATTAGCCGACGCTCTTACGATAAAGGAAAAAGTTGCGAGGAAACCCACGCACGCCTGCGAAGAGATTCAAAGGTTTTGAATGCAGTCAGCTAATCCGTATTGGGCCCGCGTAAACGACTAAAGCCTGGTGGCGACCTTTAATGAGCTGATGATGATGATTTAGCACCAGTAAATTTATCAACTTTTACAATATTTATTATAAATATGTTACTTGAATTATTCATACTCGTTTAAAAGTCATATACATATTAAAAATCTTTTAATTGAACGTATTAATTATAATATCTTCACATGTCATTGAAATATTAAAACGATTGTTTAACGAATGATTCTAAATTCCCGGCGAGAACTGTGGAGCGATTTCACGGCGTCACGGCCCAACATAATGCGAAATGCATAAACTTTCAAACAAAAGCCAGCGCGGACGTTGTTCTGCTGTTTTACGATGTCACTGCGCTTACCACTTTCTTTGGAGTATATGGGATAGTGTTGAAAAGTTTCTTTTAGTTCCAAGGATGTATGAAAAATACGGACGGAGTCTCGCTGAACAAAAGTGTGTCCAAATTCAGCCAGTTTTTATATTAAGACATTCAACTGAAATCTGTCAATAGATCTCAGAAAACACTGAAGAGGAACATGCCTTGCGTAGTAGAATGGAGCAAAAACCGAAATGATCAAAAGATAATACCAGGAATTCTTTTCGTAGGTTAATAAACAAATTCGATTACAAATTTATTGTTTATGACATTAAAATATATTTACCAAAAATATTAGACAATGATTTGTCAAAGTGACATAAACGGCAACTGTCATTTCAGTGGGCACATTTTTCTTACCAATAATGACAATCTGTTCTTACATTTTTATATGTGCATGAGCCTAGACTCTTCTCAGTCGAAACTACGGTTCGAACAGAGGTAGATTATTTAACATTTTATTACTGTTTTCTATGGACCTAAATTGAATGAACAAAGTTTTAAAGAGAAATTGGCTCGATAATGAGTCACGTTTGTATTCCTTGTATAAGTTTCTACACGACAATATCTTCAATACTAAAGTAGGAAAAATATCCAATTAAAAATAATATTTTGTTTTCCATAACTAAATGTTATGAAACTGTCATAACAGTAAGCACATAGTTATAAAGTTACAAAAAAGCTTAAAGCTACCAATTTTACACTAGTTTAGGTAAAACCTGTATTCTAGGTATAGTGCAATAATATAATGCACTAGAACATGTATTTTCACATATTTTTAACTTAACTTACTTCGAGATCTCAACTTAAGGAATCCGGCACGGAATATATGAGCCTCATTTACCTTTAACGTGACTTGGGCCTAATGTACTACCTTGTGGAAGTCCAACCTTTCGACAGATTGATGTGCACATTTGCAACACCGAAATATTGCTGCCTCAGCGTTGATAAGTTGTGTTCCCACATGCTCAAATATATTTGGAGTTTAGCTAGGCATCGCCTTGACAGTTCAAAGAGGACTAATAGGCGTTTTAACCGAAACTTTCTAACCATAATTGTGGAATGAGCCGCATATGGTTTTTCCGCATATTCATGATCTGCAACTTTCAAGAAATAAATAATAATGAATAAATAAATATCCACTGACATTCACACAGTGCCATTTAGCCCCAAGTTAAGCATGAAGCCTGTAATATGGGTACTAAACAACGGATAAACATACTATTTTTTTTGTAAAAATACATATTACATAGAAACACCCAGAACATTACAAACAGATATTTTATGCACACAAATATATTACTACCGAGACCCGAGGACCCTTGGTGTTGCAGTCGAACTCTCAACCGCTACACCAAATGGTCGTCAAAGAAAGAGCGTACTTTTTAAATAGCTGGCAATGTATTTGTAGTTCCTAGCGTTGCAAATATACATTAGCAAAGTACCTATTCACTTTCCATCAGTGATATGTCAGCTCGTTTATCGTCTGTCCTATAAAAAGGTCAGTATTTAATAGAGCCATGGACACCCCAACTGCATCGCGTCGTGTCGTAAATATTGTTTATGGGTAATGTCATTTTTGTTTGTACACGATCGCTGGAAATGTTGCGAGTGTTAAAGTTGTTTGTAGCTAGCGGATCGAGAGTGTCGATTGCATAACAGAAACGCTGACACATTGGTAAACTAATTACTGTTTATGTTACAGATTGTACATATATGTTTATTCCATTATAATTGTTACTTTTTATTTATGAGCGGAAAGGTTCTGAGTGGCGTCCGCGTAATGGAACAAAGCGTCGGATCGGTCCACGTGGAAATTATTAGGGGGCCTTCGCTCAGCAGTTAACATTTTAGGCTGTTATAATGATGATGATTCGAGATTTTATTTGCCATACTGCAGAAGGGGGAGAAGTATAATAGGTCATGGACTTAACAACTTATAGGAAGTCAGGAAGCTGATGATTTTGATTTAATCTGGCGCGAAATGTGCGTGACCTGTCAGTAGTTGACCGCGATAAATCGAAAAATTAACTCGAACTCCTGAACCTAATCCAATTAAACTATAAATAAAATTGAGTCTATCTATCTTTCCACCTATCAGTCCACTGCTGGGCCATGTCTCTCCCATTTTGCGCCAGTATCCGTCTGTGTACACCGCTTTTCTCATCCAGCCTCCACCAGCGACCTTTCGCAAGTCGTCGGTCCATCGGGCCGGAGGGCATCCTACGCTATACGC
>PQWD01012935.1:0-43101 GCA_019425675.1 Leucinodes orbonalis | reverse complement strand
CAACCGTAATCCAATTTTATGATGTAAAAATAACTCTTTTTAGTTAGAAAAGAAGCAGCTAGTACAATCGATTGATAACAGCCTAAAAGTATCATCTAGAGTCACATCATTATCGTCAGCCTATAACGGCCTATTTAAAGGCATAGGCACAACATAGCTACGAGGTGATTGGATCGTAACCCACCACACGAGCTCAATACGGATTGGTTGATAAGGACTACCATCTTAACATAGCCAGGACCGATAGATTAACGTGCCCCCCAAAGCACGGAATTATCTTTATTTTCAGACCATCAGTTGCCTGCAATGTTGGGACTAAACTAGAAAAATCAGTATTCCCTGGAAAATATGACATTGGAACCTTCAAGAAAAGAGCATATTTCTTCCTAAAAGGCAAGCAACGCACCGGTGACATTTCTGGTGTCTGCATTTTTCATGGGCGAAGATGATCACTTTCCATCAGGCGACTCTTTGGCTCGTTTGCTCCCTATAACATAAAAAAAATCGCACAAAGTGATATTGACCGCATGATCTCCGCTCATGCAGCTGAACGCTGTGCCCATTAGACCATGAGTCACGACCAAAATTTACTTCCCAACCCGTTTATTATTCTTATGTTCTTTATATACGACCCATTTGGCGTAATGGTTGAGACGTTGGCTTTTACACCAAGGATTCCGGGTTCGATCTCCGGGCAGTACAAACATTTGAGTGCATAAACATGTCTGTTTGTATTGGTTTGGGTGTTTTCTATGAATAACATACATATATGATAAACAAACTTACTTATATCATATAAATGTATGTAAGTCAAAGTCAAAAACATTTATTTCAAATTAGGCTTACAAAAAGCACTTATGAACGTCAAAAAATATACAAAAATATAATAAAAAACGATTAAAATACTAAACTAAGAATATGAGTTTTGATGCTTTGAAAAAAAAGCGCTTCAGTGGTTTGGCCTGTTGAGAAAGAAGCACTCAAGAAAACTCAACAGTGTAGCCTTTTTTAAAAACAATTCCTTAATGTAACAATATATCATAAACACTGAAATAGCTGAGCAGTTGAAGACCACGGATTTTTATCACATAAAAATAATATGGGTACTAAACAACGTGTAATCAAGTATGTTTACACGTTGTTTAGTACCCATATTACTAGATGCCGCTGTGTGTATGTAAGTTGATAATTATAGATAATAACAAAACATCACGTATGCCGACAACCTTAGAGCAAACCAACAATACGGTCACCAAAACGGATCTCAGAATGCCATAAAGCCAGATCAAAAGCTGAAGGAATTCACTGTGGCATATTGTTGTGTGCCGCTAAAACCGTTCGACACAAAAGAGTGCGTTCAGTACCGTAGAAAAGGGAGGAAAAAGGCTAAGAAGGGACAAAGCTAGGTAAAAAGGGGATTTGTCATGCGTGGCTTACCGTGACTTTTGCGGCTCCGCGAATTGCCGCTGAATTTTGGGTGAGGTTGTTTTTTACTTGAGTTAGTTCAGGTGGCACGCGGTTTTTGTATCTTGTGTTTAGTGTACTTTTTAATTTTTTTTGTGACTTGTTTCAACGGCTTCTTTAATAAATATGGAAAAACTTTTGAATGTTTGTAAAGAAGATAGTACAAGACAAATTCATTTCTTAATATCGACGACAAATATAGCACATTTATTGCCAAAACATATTGTACCAGTGTCATGGACCCTGTTGGGCACGCAATATAAGGACTAGGAAACATATAAAATTTTAAATAATTAATTTTATTGAATATAATATTGTTGTAATTTTGTTTTAGTTCTAAAAAGCCAATACATTCGTTTATGAGTATCAGTAAAATATATCATTTGTTAATAAGGTACTGTTTTAGTTTTCGTGTAAATATTATATGATATTTCATATACTCTGAAATTTTCACAACACCATCTAACCCCAATTTTAACAAGAATCTTTTACGAGATACAAGTCAAGGTCTGGTTTTTTCTATGTTTATTCTTATTAAACATTGTAACAACCAGACCAAAACATACAGACATGTTTATGCACAAAAAATGATTGTGGGATTAAATTTTTGTATAATGTATTCACCGTGGATACCTCAATCTCACTTCTACGAGTATCGCACGCGTATAATCAAAGAAGGCGACCGATGTATCAAGTTGCTGGCTTCGCTAGAGCTGTCGCGAGGATCGCGTTTATAAGACAATGTTTACTCTGTGTAATCAATCTCTCTTGTATCTTGTTTGAAGTAAAATAGTAAGTAATCAATTGCACATAAAAACACCCGAAGGTCAAACCACTTCGGGCGATAGTTAAACACTCCTTAATGACCCTCCCTCGTTAAGAGGAAAGGTTTTGCCTGTTCTTCGAAATTAACAGTTACGGCTCTACGAAAAACCAACGTTACTTGAACTTCGAATGTTGCTGCATTTTGAAAAGTGTATACAACATCGATGAGTGTAGGAACGCGATGGGGGTCAACTGTAACTGGTCAACGGGTTTGCGGCAACGCATAAACTTTTATGCATTTGAAATAGCCTGAAAATTGCTCGTCGGACATTTTCCGAGCGTGAAACAGAGGTTCTAAGCTGGAAAATTTGATAAGGGACAAAATATTATATCTATTCAGATGAAAATCTATGTGTTGCAGATAATTTTTCATTCGGATCCCATATGTTTGGTTTTTTATCTAAATTCTTACTTTAAATTTGTTAAATATTTATCATCATCAGCTCATTAAACGTCCCCACCGAGGGGCTCGAGCTTACCCGTATAGGGTGATTAGGCCTTAGTCGCCCACGCGGGCCCAGTGCGGATTGGACGACTTCACACACAACCTTCGAATCTCTTCGCAGGCGTGCATGAAGGTTTCCTCACGATGTTTTCCTTCACCGTAAGAGCGTCGGATAACGTACATATATTTCGAAAATTCGAAAATACATTGGTACGGGTCGGGATTTGAACCTCAGCCCTCCCGGTAGGAAGGCGACAGTCCACACCACTGAGCCACCGACGCTCTGTTAAATATTACTTATTGAGAATTGCTTCGTTCTTATTTATTTAGTTTGTCTGCATAAGTTGGTAAAATTGTAGGAAAAGGGGTTTTCTTAATCTCCACGCTTGCCAGACGAATTACAAAGCCGTTTTTATAAAAGGGTAAGAGAGCGTTCCTACCAGTTGTTTACTGAGGGTAGGAACTCGTAGTATGTAGAGTAGGAAGGTATTTTCCAGAAGTCACCTCTTAAGGCAAGAAGAGAAAAGGAATAACTTCACAAATATTTATTTATTTAATGTACTCTAATTAGGTCTAATGGGGGAGACCTATGTCCAGCAATAGACTGCGATAGGTTGATTATTATAGTACTCCAATTCGCCGTCACAGAGGACTTATCCTACTATAATAATTTCCTACATTTAATTAGGTACATATTGCTATAAGCAGAGCAAGTCTATGGTGAGAGAAAGGTGTTCATTACCGACGGTGTGTCGACCTCAGCAATATTGAGAACTGCGGATACCGCGATTTATGAAGTGGCCTTATGCTGAGGTAACTTATACCGGTGACCATGAATTAAGTTAGGAATTAGGGTATACAACGCTTGTTATTTTATTTTGTAACGCTAATTTTATATTTTGATTTAATTTAGATTTAAGCGGAGGACCGGGATATCTGGCGCAAAAAGGGGGAGACCTATGTCCAGCAGTGTACTGCGGTAGGTTGAATAGATTAGCTTTATAACTCTCATATCTGTTTGTCAAATTCATTTAATTATCCAGTGGTTTAATTATCCTTCCTACCGGGAGGGCTGAGGTTCAAATCCCGACACGTACCAATGTATTTTCGAATTTTCGAAAATAGATGTACGTTATCCGACGCTCTTACGGTGAAGGAGAACATCGTGAGGAAACCTTCATGCACGCCTGCGAAGAGATTCGAAGGTTGTGTGTGAAGTCGTCCAATCCGCACTGGGCCCGCGTGGACGACTAAGGCCTAATCACCCTATACGGGTAAGCTCGTGCCCCTCAGTGGGGACGTTTAATGAGCTGATGATGATGATCCAGTGGTTTTGGTTGAGCTGTGTAATTCGTTGTCAATTTCGATTTTATAGATATGTATTAATTTTTGTAATTGGCTTATTATTGTGTGCAAATGTTGCCTTTGATGTCGATGGTATGCTTAGCCAAGTTGTGTGAACTCAATAGAAAATATTATATTGTTTGTCGGACCAAACTCTGGCTGAGCAGATGGGTGAGCGAGCCAAGTGTAATTTTGAAATAACTAGTTTTTCTTGTCATTAAAATAATGTTTTTACTTGTAATTAATGTAAAACTTAAAGTATCCTAGAGTTCAATTAGTTATGTATTACAGTTAATTTTAATAAATCAATAACCTAATCACCACATCGTTACGGTAATCATCCTATCTCTTCTATAACAAATCCGTGATCTCAGAAGGGACCACGACATGGTTGCTTACTTTTGACGAAAGGATGCATTGAATAATTTTCCTCTATTTCAAGGTAAGAACACAGTAGCTAGTAAAATCACCGAGTATACGACTAAGAGACATAATATCTGTCGTTTTGTGTTGACAGAAAATAATAACTGCCTTTTGTTAATGATTTCCATCATCACTGCATCTGTCATGGTCAGGCGTATCACTTACCGCCAAGTGAGCGTACTGATCGTGGTATCCAATTACCAAGTCTATCTATCACAGGTATAAACGGAATATCCTACAATTAAACAAATCATAGTCATTATAGCCACGGGAGACCGTTTTCCTGTACGATAAAAGTTAGGCCGAATAAGCTCAAAGAATATTTACTTACACAATAATGGAATATTACTATTTCCCCTAAAGGACGTGAGTGTTTATTCAATTTATTAGTTTCTCTAATTAAATACTTATATTAATAGCAAGAAAAATATTGTTTGGGAGCTCACTACTGTTGAAATATGTCGGATCATACTCTGATAAGAGCGATATATTAAATATTGCCTTTGATAGAGTTTGGCGGCATATCCAAGCCTTTTCCTTATCATCATCATCAGCTCATTATACGTTCCCATCAAGGGTCAAGAGCCTACCCGTTTTAGGGTAGGCTCTTGATCCTTGAATACATCTAATTTCGAAAATTCAAAGAGAGATTGGTACGTGGCGGGATCTTAATCACGGGACAATGTCTGGCATTGCGGTGGACCTACCTAGACGACTCAGTATCGAGTCTACCACCAGGTAAGTTATACTTTAAACGAACGCAAAATTCAGAAATGATATTAACTGATTAATTTAATTTCATCAATTATTATTATTACCGCTTGGTGGACTGCCTGCTTCACTAATAAAGTTTTACATTAAAAATTAAACCGTCAGAGGTAATGCTTGATTGCTTACTGATGACAAAGAAATACTAAGTATCATACCTTTGAATAGCGGACCAATATACGACGACTTTATAAGAAACTAAAGTATCTGCCCACGCACAGTTCCATTTTCAGAGAAAAGTCCTTAATTAAATTGCAGTTGAATAGTGAGTCGTAAAGTGTTTATAAATGTACCAAGTTTATTAAGGGTCTTTTATGTTTTAACATTGGGATGACCCACTTGAACTTAAATGCCACAAGGTTATACCGTCGCCTATGTTTATAGACCTATGTGGTTATAGTCGGCTAATTAACGAATTGGTTACTACATCACGGAAGTTAATGGGAGAGAAATCCTCATGCAGCAGTGGATTCGGGTATTAACACACCAAATAAGTTTACATTTTCATACATAATGTATTTTTATACCAGATTACGTATCTCACCTTTCATAATATAGGGGCACATCTTAAAAAATTAGCGTTTTTGAGTTTTAATTATAAACGGACCCAAAATCAACACATCTACATGACGTTCTTGATAGAAAGAGTCAGAACGTGCAATGAAGCCGCGAAAACTTAGTTTATGCCTTTATCATTTTTCCGAGTAATGTGTGTCCTTTAAAGAATGCTGGAATAAACTTAAAATGCGATAAGTAATTCATAACTTGCGGACATACTCTTATAATTCTATTATTTTACAATTAATGTTTTTATTTATTTATGACTGATTTTGTGAGAACAGAAGCGCTCAAGAATCTTCAAACGCGTTTTCCCAACAATCATGTTTTTCGAATTATGCCCCTATAATATGAAAGCTGCGGTATATGTTTGAAAAGTCGGCAGTGTTACCGATCTATCGAATTTCGATCGACAGTTTATTATGCAAAAGTCACTTTGTTCGGGATGAGTTTAGTTAGTCATTGCAGGCTTAATCTATAAATATATAATAACCTAAAATAAATAAATAAGATTCCGTGCTTTGGAGGGCACCTTAAGTCTTCAGCCCTGTCTGCACCTTTAGTTTTATTATGGTAGTCGTTATCATCCAACAATCCGATTGGACCCACATGGTGGTAATACAACTTAGGCTTAAAAATATTTCCTCCAAAATTAACAACTTATAATTTTACTAAACAACATTATCATCGACACATTCAAAGTAACTCAACAGGCAATGGAGCGAGCTTTGCTCGGAGCCTTTCTTAGGGGTAAATTCAGAAATTTTTTTATCCATAGGTGTTAAGCCTTAAACTGTCTTAAACTGTCAATAAATAATAAAATAGGAAATAAAGTAAAAAAGTTAATATTAGTACGTAACTTTGTATCAAAATTCAACTGTCAATGTATTTGAAGACTGCTTTGTAAACAATTCTTTATTTACTTAAAGATGTATATAGATGGCGTTGACAGTAATGTACATCGCGCTTACATTGCGTATTCTAGATTGACCTAGGGTCAATGATATCAAATAAATATTTGCCTCCGTTCGAGTTTGGAGTTTTATTTCAGCTCACGAGCTTAGGGATCTTGTACCGATTTTGTACATGGTCCATCGAGCCGAAGGACGGTTTTTGAGTGAACGCAAATCTCTCTTTATAATTATTTTAATATTTTGCATGCAGAGTAAATAAAGTTCCTGAATGTTCAAAGGATTATAGCGCTTATTACGGTGAAGATTGGAGTCTATTATTGCCTATTGGAGCTGTTCCCGCAATTGTATGAGGATATCGACGTTGGTACTATTGGATGATGAGCAAAGGAAACAGGCGATAATCTGAGATAAGTACGAACAAAAGTGCAAGTGATAAAACCGTGAGTACAGTTTTCAGTGTTCAATAGAAAAGTGTTAAATAAATTTGGACTTAGAAAAAATTTGTAGATTTTGGACTTAGAATAATTCGTGAAATTTTGACGAGACGGGGAACCTATGCCGGTTTTCGGACAGATTTCAAGCATTCAAACACTTAGAAAAATTTGTGAAAATTTCACTGGACTTAGAATATTTTCATCGTATAAGAATATAACAAGGAGCTTTGTTTACTTAATAAAATGGAGAAGGACTTACGGGTATTAAATAATTTGAAGACACAGATTGAAAAGGGTTATTTAAATTTTAAGAAATCACCTAAGGATCGGATAAATGAAAACTATATTAAGGTGAGATTAGAAATACTAGAGAGACAGTATCAGGATTTTGTTACGAAACATGAAAAGCTTATTGAAAACTACACTACTTCGGAATTGGATGAATCGAGTTACATGATGAATGATACGTTTGAAATTGTTTTTGAAATGTTTTTAACTTATAAAGTAGAACTTCAGAATATTCTTTCAACGTATGAGTCAATTGCAAAAAAGATTGTCGATGTTTCACCCGACAGTCATAACAATTCTAAAGGGGATTCAGTTTTAAAATTACCTCAAATTAAACTTCCTACATTTAGCGGTAAGTACATCGAATGGTGCTCTTTCCGCGATCTTTTTACATCATTAGTGCACAATAATGAATCCCTCGACGATGTTCAGAAACTACATTATTTAAAAACTCAACTGTCTGGTGAAGCAGAACAACTCATACGTCATGTACCCATAACCGAAAACAATTATGTAAAATCCTGGAACATGTTAACAGACCGGTACAATAACAAAAGGTATATTTCGTTTTATATTTTAGGTCGCTTGTTTAACCAACGCGTTATTGTACACGAGTCATCTAGTGCCCTTAAGGAACTGTTGGATGTTACCACCGACTGTTTGCATGAGTTGTCTAATTTAGGTATCGACGTCAGTTCATGGGACGTTATTGTAATATACGTAGTCAGCATGAAGTTGGACGCTGAATCACGCAAACAGTGGGAATTGCAGGTTAGTAACTGTGATAATGATCTGCCTACATTCAGTCAGTTTAAAGATTTTCTAACCACACGTTTCCGAGCCTTAGAATTTATCGAACCTAGGAATAAACCCAAAATTGTTTCAAACCCAAAAGCTTTGCATGCAACTTCTAAAATATCATGCCCACATTGTTCTGAAGAACATAGGTTGTACAACTGTAAGACATTTATAAATGAGGATGTTGACAAGCGTCGTAGCATTGTCCATTCGTTAGGACTATGTTTTAACTGCCATACGAATAAGGTTTGTCGCGTATTCACCAAATGCCGTATTTGCAAACGCAAACACCATAGCCTATTGCATCCCAAAAGCTATTCCGACACAGCAACGGCTGCAACTACTGTAGCTGATGAAGACATAGCGGCTGTGTCAGAGAACGAGGTCACACCAAATATTGCCGCCCATTTTTCTAAAGATACAGTCCACAAACAAGTCTTATTAGCAACTGCTCTTATTAAGGCTAAAGCGAAGGATGGGTCGTCTCAAGTTTTGAGAGCGCTGTTGGATCAAGGATCCCAGGCTTCATTTATTTCAGAAGCTGCAGTTCAGCTGCTGCGGCTTAAAAAGACTGCTACTAAAAGTAATATATCAGGGTTAGGCGGGGGACAAGGTGATCTTACCTCTAAATATACGGTAATGCTTCATATTCAATCACGTTGCGATCCTTCCTTCTCTATTCAGGTAAGAGCTCACGTGCTCGGAACTTTAACTTCAGTTTTACCTGAAAGGAACTTTAATTTAGTAGACTGGCCTGAGATTCGTAATATAACATTAGCTGATCCACATTTTAATTCCCCCAATAAGATAGATGTTTTATTGGGAGCTGAGACTTATGGTCATATTTTGAAAAAAGGGCTTATTAAAGCTCCTAAAGGCACTCCTATTGCCCAGGATACTTACCTTGGATGGATCCTTTCTGGTGAGGTTGAAGGTCAATGTCAGCACTGCCACAACTACATCGTTAGCATGCACACACGGGTTGACGTTGAGAACGATTTCCATAAAATAATATATGCAAATTCAAAAAACATCTCCATTAAAAGTCTCGAACACAGGATCTCCAAGCATCCTGAAATAAAAGGACAGTACAAAGATGTAATCAACGAGTACATGACACTGGGTCATATGGAGAAGATAACGAATAAAGCTGTAAGGAACAAACCAGATGCCGTATATCTGCCTCACCATGCTGTGATTAGGGTTCCCTTGAACGACACTCTAATGGTAGGTCCCAGATTGCAAGCAGATTTACGACAGGTTATTATGAAGTGGCGTTGTCGTCCAATATCTGCAGCCGTAGACGCTATCAAGATGTTAAGGCAGATACGAGTTGCTGAAGAAAACGTTGACTACCAAAGGATTGTGTGGAGAGGTTCACCTCAGGACAAAGTCGATTCCTACCGCCTTTTGGTTGTTATATTCGGTCTTGCCTGCGCACCTTACTTAGCTGTCAAGACATTGCAACAGATTGCTTGCGTTGAAGATGAGAAGTATTTATTGGCTGCTGAGATGGTAAAATCAAATGTATATATAGATGACCTCATGACTGAGTGTCAGTCCGAAGCTGAAGCAATAGAAGTTTATAAGCGATTGTTCAAACTACTTGAAGGTGATTTTATACTACAGAAAGGGACAAGCAACGAAGTCGCGAACTTACCTCCACGTACTGCAACTGGAACATCTGGACCTGAAACAAAAAGAAAAATAATTTCCGAGATATCACATTTATTTGACCCACTCGGTTGGATTACAACATGCATATTTACCTCTAAGGTTCTTATCCAAACGTTCTGGATCGCCGAAATTGGATGGGATGAGGAATTGCTTGCCGAACTCCTGAAACAGTGGGAATCCTATAAAAGTGAGTTGATGAAGGTTTTGATTTTTCACATACCTAGATGGATGCGTACTTCTACAGGTGCCGTCTGTGTGGAACTGTATGGTTTCAGTGTTATTTTCAACATTGCCTATGCTGCTGGAATTTATGTACGTGTTGTGGATTCGCTGGGCCGCATTAAAACTCATTTGGACACTGCGAAGTCAAAAGACGCACCTGAAAACATCTATCCATCCGCGACACGAATTGAGTGGTGTTGTACTTGTGAATCGGTTGTTGGTCGAGGTGGGCCAAGTACTGAAAATTCCGAAATCTCAACAGCATGCATGGTCATACTCTATAGGAGTGATGGCTTGGTTGAATGATCACGCAAGCCGTTGGAAGACGTTTGTTGCCAATCGCACTTCGGAAATTCTTCATCTTCTCGACAAATCACAGTGGTCGCATGTCCAATCAAGGGAAAATCTGGCGAAACTCACACATCGGTGGTCGGCTGAATACCTGGCAAACCTTTTTCAAAGACACAAATGGACGTTTCACATCCCNAACAATCCGATTGGACCCACATGGTGGTAATACAACTTAGGCCTAACAAATATTTCCTCCAAAATTACAACTTATAATTTTACTAAACAAACAATTATCATCGACACATTCAAAGTAATCAACAGCAATGGAGCGAGCTTTGCTCAGGTCTTTCTTAGGATAGTTAGAAATGTTTTTATCCATAGGAGACCAAGTAAACACGTTCGGCCCGACGCACCGACGGTGCGAACGTTAATTGTCGAAGACGGCTAAGAAAACGGTAGACCGGGATATCTGGCGTAGAATGGAGGAGACCTATTTCCAGCAATGGTTGAAGAAATAATATCACCGCGATTCAACACAGCACAGCGTCATCTATGAGAAAACTTTCGAACTTTTTTGTTAACTTTCACCTAAGTGCTTTAACTATGTTTGTCGAATATAAAGGCTGCAGTCCTAAGCGCGGGAGTTCCACGTCTGCAGTAATCCTGTAAGCCTTACGGACAGATCGCTCTACTAATACTGATTTATCGTTCACACAGTTCTGCGACAAACATGTTACTGCTCCGGGCAATTGGAGTACAGTTTCAGCGACAGAGGATGTACTGATATCGTTGTAAGCTCTCACTAGTTATACGGTGTGACAGTTTATGTGGTTGCAGATGGAATTATAATCGGATTGGTTTTTATAAAATCAATTTTACGTCTGAGTGCAGTTAAATGGTGAGCATAATCCTAGAGGTAGTATATACTAGTTTGCCGAAAGGGTCTATTAAAAAAATACTTTGCGTGCGGTAAAGGTCGCTTGTGTTATATAAAAAACACAGAGTAAACAAAAAATCTAACAATGAAAATGCCTGTATACAAGTAAGACAGCTTTATATGAAAAGATGCAACTGTTAAAACCGGATAAATAGGTGATATTAATTAAATGAATACTTAAAATAAATTTCATTCAACATATTGAACTTAGCTTGTGTGGAAAAGTCACGTCCAATGAAAATTAACAACAACCAGTATATAAATAGGCTTGCTTACGAAAAAAAATTATATCCATAGTATATTATGAACAGTATATAAAATCATTTATTGACAACCCATTTGTTGCGGTTGAGACGTCGACTGCAACACCAAGGGTTCTGGGTTCGATCCCCGGGCAGTACAAACATTTGTGTGCATGAACACGTCTGTTTGTAATGGTCTGGGTGTTTTCTATGTATAATATGTATGTATTTACAAAAAAATAATTATATAAGTATGTTAATCCGTTGTTTAGTACCCATAATACAGGCTTCACGCTTAACTTGGGGCTAGATGGAGTTGTGTGAATGTCAGTGGATATTTATTTATTTACTTTCCAAAAATGATTTATCGAAATTGCCAACACTTCTAAATAAATAGAAAGAAGAATACGATTAACTAACTGTGCGTCTTTTGATAGAAATGAGATACAGTTTCATCTAATATTGTCATTTAATCTTACCGAATTCAATTAGCGAAAACTCAATTCGATACAGATACCATTCGAGCTGTCTCCCAGTTACATTCTAAATATGTTCCCGTTGATTTGTGTGAACAATATCAGTATTAGTCGAGCTATCTGTCTGTACGGCTTACGGAGGCTTACCGGAGGATATCCGGCGAACCTTGTTTGGGTATATGCCTCTGAGATGCCGCGTTTGCTTCATATTTCAAAATTTTATTATTATTTATTTTTGGCTCCATCTGGTGTATTGGTTGAGACGTCGGCTATTACACCAAGGGTTGCGGGTTCGATCCCCGGGCAGTACAAACATTTGTGTGTTTGGACATTGGTCTGTAAGCATTAGTCTGGGTGTTTTAAATGTATTACATATTTTTGTTATTTTCCCTCAAATAAAATGTTTCGTTTTTCATTAGAACGATGAATTGATGTTGTTACGCAAAAGGTGCTTTCGAATATGAAAACAGCTGGAATTTCCCTTGCAGAAACTGATAACGAATGTTAGCCCAAAACACCGTGTCGTGGTACGTTATACCGACCGCGTTAAACGAATTACCTAGAGCGGAGCGACCGGATTATAATTTTAACGTGTTAGTGGACGTTTTGGCACTATGGAAATGAAGGAACTGTTACATATAAACCTGATAGTAAGATAAGCGTATACTTATGTCGTCCTGAAAATACTGAGAAACATTCAGATAGTTCTTCCTATACGGATGTATGTGAGCTTAACAGTTATAGTACGGGTAGCTATTTTTTTAGCGCTATCTAGTCCCAAACTAAACATTTCGCCAGTAACAATATGGGTAATCAGCAACAGATAAAAATACTTATATACAATTACATACACACATACGAGTAATTAAATTATTTAAGATAGTTTGATAAGTCATCACTTTGTTCTATGTTTGTCAGTGCTTGGTCGTATTATTGTTGATTCAAATTGTTAACATAACAATAGTTTTACGTCAAAAAAGGTTAAGTAAATCGAAATACCAGGAACATAATGCGTAAACACATTGTAAAGTGAAATTTGTATATGTTGCTAATTATTTTAATTAGTATTACATCAATTCACATGATGACTTACAGTTACCAAACACGTCATCATGGCACACATAAAAAAATATAAGAAACACTAAAGGTCAATAAAATTAATACATGAAAAAAAAATTCGTTACAAGTTATAAATGTCAAATTATATTAAACGTCAAATTATAAGAGATGTCAGATATAAAAATGTCAAAGAATTTAACATTAAAAATAACATACAAATAGCTAATTGATTAATAATAAGAGAAAATAAAGATGTAAGTTAAATTAAAGCGATAGTAATAAGCAAAATGTCCAAAAATTATTACATTATAAATATGTCACAAGTCTAAAAATATAGTATAAAAATGCCAAGTTGCTTAGACTTTTTAGTGTGTATTTGCAATGGTCACCATCGCGTAGGTAAAAAAAATCAAAATTTCATGTGCACAAAACTCCGGCCACTTCCGTGTCAGATTACGCGCCAGCTCCCGGGGATTTCACGGGAATTGTCATTCGCCATGAAATATCAAAACTCGGGAGCCGAACAGTTTGAATATTTCACTCCTAAGTCGATTGTATTTGTTTGGTCTTCGCCTTTGTAGCTTTAGCAGGGACTTTATGCATTGCTATAAAATGACAAGGTAATCAGAGTTTATAAGTAAGAAAAAATATGTATTGTTCATTATTGCCGCCAAGTATATAGGCAGTCCCAGTGTCGCAATTTCTTTTCGGTTCTTACCTGTGAAAAGTTATTATATTTCTTGGTAAATTTACTGATTCATTGCGATGATGGCATGTTACAATTGCACAGGATGGCATTTTGGGAAAAAACGGTAATTTCTTCTAATATTCGTGCGTCTTTACTCGTCTCACAGAGCGTAAACTGGCAGCCAGTGTATGCTCGTTGAGCTTACATTTGTCGCACTTAAATACGCGGCTTGCCCCATCACCTGTATTGGGAAATCTGTGATTGAGACAAAACAACGCTACAATTTTAAAATTGTAGCAGTTGAGAAAATAATATCCACGTAGACCATTACACAATCGCTCCAAGGTAATACAATTCAGAAACAATAACAGCCTTAAATGACGTTCTCCATTTTAACTATATTAAACACCGTCCACGTCCGCAATCAATATTAATTATTTTTATCGATCATTATCAACGGAATCCTGGATATTAAATTAATGAAGAAATATCATTATCGTCGACGTAAAGATGCGTCGTAAAAACAAAACCTTCTTTATCTGGCGATTAAACGTAATGACCCACATGGGATGGGACAATAACGGATACGTTATTGAAGATAACGTTATTATTATAGATAACGTTGCGTAGAGATTTTTTTTCTAATGACTAAACTAACTAACTAGATCACAAAACGAGACGATCAATCGAAAAATGTCCAAACGCATGACACATAATAATATATGTTATTATATTATATTAAGAAAGTAAAAATATTAATTT
The DNA here is from genome assembly GCA_019425675.1 of Leucinodes orbonalis. Classification (NCBI taxonomy): domain Eukaryota; kingdom Metazoa; phylum Arthropoda; class Insecta; order Lepidoptera; family Crambidae; genus Leucinodes; species Leucinodes orbonalis. The sequence goes on along the minus strand of PQWD01012935.1, from coordinate 28,486 downwards.
AAATTTTGACCTTAACGTCTCACAGAAAGAGTATAAAATCAAAAGCACGAGCTCACTTTTATTGACATGTAGCGAGCGACGTGATTATGAATGAAAATTCTGCCCAACTGACGCATTGGGCAGACTTTTGTCGCGGACACTTTTTGAGTGAGATTGTGCATCTGGTTAGATTATTATCTAAGCTGTTTTCTCTCTTCAACCTATCGCAGTCCACTGCTGGACATAGGTCTCCCCCATTTTGCGCCAGACATCCCGGTCCTCCGCCGTTCTCATCCAGCTTCCACCAGCGACCTTTCGCAAGTCGTCGGTCCATCAGGGGAGGGCGTCCTATGCTACGCTTGTTCTGCTATCGATATATCATATACTTTGTATATCAATTTATCGCTTACAACGGTAAAACATCGTCATCATCACTGCTGGTTAAATGTCTACTGATGTATACAAGCCCATATCTCCCATAGCGTTGTACAGCATATGCTCCGCAGTGGGCCGTTACCTATAACGGCCCACTGCGGAGCATATGCCTTGCCTGTAGCGTGCACTCCATGTATGCGAATAAGCAGTGCGTCTGTGCGTCGGGACATCCCGGATAATCGCGAACATATCAAATGATTCCCACTCGCCTATTTTGCTCCTCAGATTTGAAACCATGACGATCTGCAGCAATCGACAGCACTCAATTTGAAAAAAAAAAAAATTGTTTTGGTGATTAGTGTCACGTACTTGGTGTACCCTACACATAATCTCTGTGCACGCCACTGGTTTAGGCTGATAATGATGATGTATGAAGTCATCCCTTAATGTTGAATTCTAGCAGAAAAAGCTAGGCTCGACATTTTTAATTAGGTTATCGATATATTGAATTTGACTTGGCGTACGCTTTTATTTGCGTTTCATGGTGTTTGTTGTGATCTAAGACCTAATCGCCTTAATTTCGCAGCTATGTAGTATTCCAAAGCTTGTGGTATTCAGAAGGATGTTTACGCTATTTCATTTATGCAATCTTTAATTATTACCACTTTAGCTCTTAATTAGAACTCAAATAACCAAATATACGTAAATTTATCAAGTAAATGATATTATTACCTAAATTATTACGAGCTTTGAAATAAACAAGTTCAAATACGAATATATCTTATTGATACCTCCTATTTACAAGTATAATTTTAGTAACGAAAACCAAATGTTTATTCTTATTTAAATTTATGCTTAATAGCTGTAAATTCTAAATGGACACTGTTTAAACGTATAAAACTAAACTAAATAAAACTTAGGTTATCTAAAATTCAACATTTTTAACTCTTTAATACTAGAACGCCTTTAAATAAATTTGGGCACAACTGATTCATTTAAAGCACATTAGGAAGGCAAACAATAGAATTAATATACACCACATAAGGAAGGCAAACAATAGAATTCATATAAAACACATGAATAAAGCAATAGAATTCATATAAAGCACATTAGGAAGGCAAACAATACAAATTATTATGTCCGGTTTCGTAATTGATTCGCAAAAAAAAAAACGGCAAAAATAACCGTTATCAGCTTCAAATTAACGTTATTCCATCACTAGCGTTAATGAGAATTGAATGTAGTGGAGAATCAATGGAATATCGATAATGATAAATGATACGGACATAGGCAGAGTAAAACCTATTATGTTGGCGCGAGGTGCGCTGATTTCAGCTGATAGGAGATATTGGAAGTTTTATAGTAATAGTCTTAAATAAGGGTTCGGTTTACTAACTGTATGTAGGACTCAATAATATTCTTTTCATGAGGGTTTTTAAATCTTTAATTTAAACTGGAGAATCGGTAATTCGGCAAGATTCTGTGGTATTTTATTAAAGAATGTTATGCCTCTTCCAACAAATGATTTCCCTACTTTACTTAGTCTAATATTCGGGACAGTAAGTTTGGTTTTGTTCCTAGTATTAAAGTTTCGTTTAGTACCCGTAATTCAAGCTTCCCGCTTAACTGGCGCTAGATGGCGCTGTGTGAATGTCAGTGGATATTTATTTAATAATTATTTAGAGCAACAAATATAAGCATTTTGGTTACAATTGCCACCAATCAGGTAAAAACACTGAAACTATTTTCTAAGTTATGGTTCTCTCAGATTGTACTGAATTTAAATTATTGACCTACTTCTAAAAAAATGACCCTGTTCTTCTTAAAAAATGTCCCCGAATTTGAAACAACGTTGATTGAATTACGATCGGTTCATCGAATTTTTATGAGTCAACAGATTTTTTTTTACTGCTTATATAATTTTTGCCATAGAGTAACTTAACACTCTCACATTTGTTTAGACATCACCTATAGAGATCATAGTAGATAAGTAAACACGTTTTAAAAAAGACTATTATGCATCTTATTAAGGGTGAAACCACAGCGCACAGTCATTGGTTATTATTAGTAATATAATTAAAGGAACTTAACTGGTCTGGTTTGTTTTTCTAAATGTATTCTGATATATTGTATGTTTTCTACAAATATAATATATATAATAATATGCCCCACACTATTTGCTTTGAGAATACATAATAATACACTTCGAACACATAATAAACATTAATTGCACATAAAAACAAAACAAATGTGTTAATGCAAGCCAACTCGATCTTCTCACTAAAGAACAATCTATTCTAAACAAACTTTATACAAAATAGATTTGTAAAATGGGTACGGACTGTAAATATCGAATAATCAAAAGTAGAAAATTCAAAAGCATTATGAGGCCATTAGGCCAAGGCCAGTGAGTTGGTACATGGATGAGTCACGTATTTTCTTTAAATAGTTTAAATTTTGTTTTGTTTAAATATAATAATGATATAGCATAGTTTAAGTAAAAATTTACTAACACTTATGAGTCTTGGTTACTTAATAAATGATATTTTTTTATTATTATTATCAAATGAAGCAAATAATCGACGACCCATTTGGTGTTGCGGTTGAGAGGTCGACTGCTACACCAAGGGTTCCGGGTCCCCGGGCAGTACAAACATTTGTGTGCATGAACATGTCTGTTTGTAATGGTCTGGGTGTTTTCTATGTATAATATGTATGTATTTACAAAAAATATATATATATAAGTATGTTTATCCGTTGTTTAGTACCCATAATACAGGCTTAACGCTTAACTTGGGGCTAGATGGCGCTGTGTGAATGTCAATGGATATTTTTATTTATTAAAATAATGAAAGATTTAATAAGATAGATAACGGAGTGCTAAGGGTTCTGTCTTTCATTTCTTCTAAGATCAGTTAATTTCATAATCTTACGCTCACGTCTTTGTGAAGTACAAGCAATCACCCTACGGAATACCGCGGCAATCCCATTAACTTGAAGTAACGCACTCGCATATCCCGTGAATGTTTCTTGTACAATTTCATCAACTAAGAGACCGTCTTATTCATTTGCTTAATCAAATTGTTGTTAGAACATTTTCAGGAGCAAGAATATAGGGATATGATAAATGTTTTCATAAAATATCTGTACATTAAAATCATTGTTTAAAAGAGGCTGTACTGTTAAGTTTTCTTGGGTGCTTCTTTCTCAACAGGCCAAATGCCGAAGCGCTTTTTTCCAAGTATCAAAATTCATTATTGTGATTTACTTTGTATTTTTAAATGTATTTTTTGTATTGTTTTTGACGTTCATAAGTGCTTTTTGTAAGCCCAATCTGAATAAATGAATTTTGAATTTTGATACACAATCTGGAACGAAATGTTATTACTTTCAATAAGGGACGTTGTTGGTCATCTACGAGCAATAAAGATATAAAAAAGGTATTATCCAACAGGCAGCATAAAGAATAAAAAGATCATTTTGACTTGGACCACAGTACATATCTGACGCGGTTAATTACTGAAAAGTTAGCGGAAAAAAAAATATCCACCGACATTGAATCTAGATATAGCAATATGCATAAAGGTTAGATGTAATTAGAGAGCACTCATATAAAAACTCTGCTAAATGTTTGAAGATTTGTATGCTTTTCATACTTTCTTACCTTTTCATTTTGCCTGCTGGAAGAAGTTTGATTATTAAAAAAGGCTGTTTTTGTACTTAATGTGTATTGTGTTTTGTCATGTATGTGTGTGTAAAAATAATTAAAAAAATGATTCTTTTATTTCACAAATACAACTACGAAATATAAAGCAGTTAAGTACTGTAAAAGGTAGAGAAAACAAAAATACCTTCGGTTACCTTACGAACATTTCTCAAATATCATGTTTGATAATGAACGACATCTTTCAGGTAACCAACGCCTTCCCAAATTGAAATGGACAATATTGGAACGAGCAAAATAATTTAACCTAACAAAGAAAGGTTGCCAACCACATCCGCCATTATCGGTGTCCCCAATAATTGGCCGAGACTCGAACCCGGACTCGGGCGTAATTGAATTATAGTACCGTTATTATTGCGCCATCCTACCAATGAGTGTTCAATAAAGACAAAGGACGCCCTCGACGTTGGGAATTTCAAAGGGAAAAGGAAAATTTTCTATTTTTGCAATTTTTAAATGAAATTTGGCCTTTGATAGATATACTGGGATGATTAATTTGATTATAAAGAGTAAAAGGAAAAAGGTTGTTATTATATTTGTTGTAATGAGCGCAAAAAAAGGAAAAATTAAGTTAACGAAGCCGAGGAAGAGGAATATCAGAGGGTTAGGAAATATTAATAAATCGTTTTTATAACAATGAAATAAAACACTTAAATTCCGCCTTTCTTAATGGTATCAAAGCACCTTAAGCGGAATACAACTTCCAGAAGTACACACGAGCCTTATATGTTATGTTATGGGTGTGTCTTTATACATTACGTACACACACCACACACACACATATAAATATCTACATACATACACACAGCGCCATCTAGTCCCAAGTTAAGCGTGAAGCTTGCAATATGGGTAATGGAAACGGATTGACATACTTAAATTAACTTTTTTTTTGTAAGCCCGTGCCCCTCGGTAGAGAAATATAATGAGCTGAGGATGACATATATTGGAATTTCCAATAAACGTTTCTTTCTTATCTTTCAATATATATTACACAAAGGAACACCCATCATCATCTAATTAAACGTCACCGAGGGGCACGAGCCTACGCGTATAGGGTGATTAGGCCTTAGTCCACGCAGGCCCATGCGGGTTGGACGACTTCACACACAACCTTCGAATCTCTTCGCAGGAAGACATGAAGGTTTCCTCACGATGTTTCCCTTCACCGTAAGAGCGTCGGATAACGTGCATATATTTTTCAAAAATTCGAAAACACATCGATACGTGTCGGGATTTGAACCTCAGCCCTCCCGGTAGGAAGGCGACAGTCCACACCATTGAGCCACCGACGCTCAATTTTTTTTTTTTTGGAAACGGATTACAATCTTAATATATTTTGTGAGCCCGTGCCCCTCGGTAGGGAAACATAATGAGCTGAGGATAACATATATATTATACAAAGGAATACCCAAATCAGTACAAACATACATGTCGATGTACGCAAAAGTTTGTAATGCCCGGGGATTCAATTCCCAACTCCTTGGTGTAGTAGCCGACGTTTCAACTATTACACCAAATGAGTCGTCGTCTGCATGCATAATGCGTGCTCATGCACGTTCTTTTTCTAAGTACAAAAATGTTCGGCTTGTGTCAACATACAATATATGTAACCACATGATTTTCTTTCATATTAATTTCAATTTTCGAAACCACTAGGCGCTATAAAGGGATAATAGCCAAAATCTTAACATTGCTTCTAATCCAGACCGCATTAATACGGTTTTCTGAATTCAATTATGTTTATCTTTATTATTTACGAATATAATATATCATAGCAACACTTAAAATTAGAAAAAGCCTCTCGTGTACCTTATACATTATAATCCTATGATTAAAAGTTTGCGGGTGAGAGGCTGATTCTGAAAAGTTATACGCTAAGTAAGGCGAAAGTGAACGTCACATCGCGTTAATAATTAAAGGACTTGCCAAGGCTAGGGACAGATGGAAGGCGTTCTATCAACAACAGATATGTATATAATGGTCTTGATCATAAGACTATTTTGACACTTATGACCAAATATTTAAGTACAATTTTCGGTATGTTCAAAATCACAAAACACATAAAATTAGTCTTTTTAAACGATTTCAGTAATTGTTGTCTGGTTTGCCACATTAAGTAAGTAGTCAGAGTATAAAACATTAAATTTTTAAATTAAAAGATTTTAATGCTTCTCTTCATCTTAGAGAATTTATTCAATTAACTGTCACTTACCCCTTAACTTATTTTAATGACTTTTACTTTTACGTACACCTATCATGGGTAAGCTCGTGCCCTTCAGGGGGACGACGACGTATAATGATGATGATACTTTCATGACTTATTTATGGAATCAGTTGCCATGTTTCCAGAGCGATACGACCTGGCGTCCTAGAAAAGAGAGCATATTCTTTATTAAATGCCCCCGCAACTTAAAAGGGCCGCATTTTCTTATGGGAGGCAGTTTTAGATACACAATCACGAACTATCAAACAAAAAATGTCCGAGCTGCTTGACACATACGTTGACTTTTTATATTTATGACATAAAATTAATCATTAAAATGTTGCCCTTAACGCGTCATTACAAGAGTAAATCAAAAGCACGAGCATACTACTGTCACTATGACATAGCGAGCGACGTGATTATAAAAATACTGTCCAAAGGACGCAATGGGAAGAATTTTGCTGGCACTTATTGAGTGAGATTGTGCAATCTTAGTTTATAGTTTATCTGAGGCGGCAGTGAAACCTTATATCAGGTAGACCGCAAGGTAATTGGCTTCCATATTTAGTGAATCCTATACATATCGAAAAGCTACTATCGAAAAGCCTATACATATATCGAAAAGCCCATATAATATCCCCAAATCTAAGCGGCTCTTCACAAAAGTCTAATTTATTAAAACATATTGGACATAATATCATTTATTGTCAAATCTAATTGAGTACATAAATAACACTTTAACTAAAACATATTACACCGTAAACACTTAAAAATAAATAATTAAAACTAAAAAATATAATTAAAAGAAGTCCCTTTCGGCAAGGTTCCGAAAATACTGGCAGCGTTACCCCTTTGGATTGCCAGACTGATTCTTTGTCCAAGATAGCTGCCAGATCTTCGGTCGCCTGTGATGCCGACTAACCTTTTGGAAATTTCCTTGAAAAGCCTCAAAGCACTAGGACCCCACGGACCAAGGGTCTCGACACCGAACGGAATAAACACAAACATATTATATTTGTCACACAAGCCCTACACCCGAGCAAGGTGCCGTGCGAGGACATAAATCGGCATGTTATAACCGTAGATTTTTCTCGCCATGATTATATTCAAACGGTATAGGCGGGGCATATTTCATTTTAACCGTTCGTCGATAGCGCTGTGATATATTGCTGCCCCCGGCTTTGGATGTGGCACGCGGTGGTGCCACAGTGTAGACGGGTTTGGCAGTAACTCCAATCCTTTTTTTTGTTTAATATTTAACTTTATTGCACTCAACACAAGAAACAAAAAAAATATTAGATGATTATCAAGTAACTTTTTACTATAAGTCGCCGTTATACCGTTATGAGTAAGTTTTGCTTTTGCTTTTTTACTGTGCTACAGGTCTGAATACGTATATATATATGAAATATGTAATCAGTCATAGGAGTGATATAACATAGCGTCTTAAAAATAGAGCGCATTCTTTCCTATAGAGCCGGCAACGCACTTCTGTGAACTCTTATTTTGTAAATGACATTGTGCTATAACCATCAGGTGAGTCGTCAACTGTTCGTTTGCCTTTCCTTTTTTTCTGAAAAACAGCCTATAATACCCCCTTGCATAATGCAGACAGAGAGTGCAATCTCCCAAAAATCGTGCACATGGTTTTTGGGAGATTGTAGTTAAAAAATAATACGCAAACTCAATGCTAAATAGGCTTAACGATTCTGCAATGAGCAGTTAGTCTCGGTTTCTATTTAAGGGTTGTCGTAGAAAATTTTAAGATATAAGCCTAGACTAACTACTACTTGACGTTTCTGCTGAAGGTGGAGAAATCCCGCTTGGGAGGGAAATTTACAGTCAACTGAAACGTTGTCACGCTTTTAGGATGTTAACATATATAAATTGAAATTTGGAATCGAGCACAGCACACACAATATAAGGAAGGTACCATTTAGATAATTTCATCAAAGCAAGGTAATTCTACTTCATATAACCATCATCGTATCAAACTTTAGTTACTGCTTTATGATCTACTGTGACTCTCAAATACGCCGGCCACGTTCGGTTTAAACCCGATTTTGAGTAAGTTGTACTCAATCTATTTTCCTTATATATACGTATTCACATTTATATAATATTTTAAAATGAAACATTTTTAATAAGTGCTTAAGTACTTTACATAAGTTATTTACATTTGTTCCGGAAAAACTCTTTTAATGTATAGGGAGCAATTGAGAAAATGTTTCAACTTATGTGAAATTATACTCATGAACACTTGAAAGTCAGCGTGTTGACATAAGAAAACTTTCCTAGATTCTTAGTGTTGTCATTTATATGTTTTTTTTATTTTTGTAGTAGTTGTAGGTTTTCGTGTTTACCCTAAAATAACCAGCTCAGTAAAACATAATACTGTCACTATGACATAGCGAGCGACGTGATTATGAAAATACTGTCCAAAGGATGCAATGGGAAGAATTTTCCTGCGGGCACTTATTGAGTGAGATTGTGCATCTTAGTTTATAGTTTATCTGAGGCGGCAGTGAAACCTTCATCAGGTAGACCGCAAGGTAAATGGCTTCCTTATTTAGTGAGTCCTATACATATCGAAAAGCCTATACATATAATCGAAAAGCCTATACATATCCCCAAAATCTAAGCGGCTCTTCACAAAAGTCTAATTTGTTAAAACATATTGGACATAATATCATTTACTGTCAAATCTAATTTTTATAGTAGTTATAGGTTTTCGTGTTTACCCGTGCAATACATTTCATGAATGAATGAATGATTATGATCCCTAAAATAACCAGCTCAGTAAAACTTAGAAATTAAAAAAAACAAATGGAGAGATAAGTTCTTCTCATAGAAAAAAAAAACATGACGATACAGAGCAAATAGCCCAAACCCAACTTCTTATTTCGACAATAAGTTCTACGAATTCTGTGCCAAAACACCAGAAATGTTTTGTATTCAAAATTTAAATTCCGCACACTGCACCGAGGGGCGGGTAAATAACTACGTTCAAATGCAACTCCCCTACAGTGCTCATTGGACGTGCACGCCAAGCCTTTGAATAAAATTATAATGGACATTTGCATGTTGTGGTGGTATCCCCACGGATTTCAATGTCAAAGTTATCATCATCAATAGCTCATTAAATGTCCCCACTGAGGGGCACGAGCCTACCCGTATAGAGTGATTAGGCCTTCGTCAACGCGGGCCCAGTGCGGATTGGACGACTTCACACACAACCTTTGAATATTCGCAGGCGTGCATGAAGGTTTCCTCACGATGTTTTCCTTCACCGACAGAGCGTCGATAACGTACATATAATTTAGAAATCACGTTGGTATGTGCTGGGATTTGAACCTCAGCCCTCCCGGTAGGAGGGCAACAGTCCACACCATTAAGCCACCGACGCTCTATATCAAAGTTATAGATGGGTACAATTCTCATGGTCAACGTTTGTTACGTTATTTCCAAAATTTCTACTGTAGGAGACAGGCCTTTTTAAACAGCTATAATGGTTAAATTTCCATCATCATCGTCAAAGAGTAACTCGAGTTTCTTGCCGGCTCTTCTCAAAGAAGTGTGGTTCTGTATTTTGGTTTTATGTTATTTTATTGTATATCAATTTAATCATTTTGGACATTTTAAATATGTTTTTATTATTTGGATAATTAATTTTCTTTTTAATTGTTACTATTAGAACATTTTTACCTTTTATTAGACATGTTTATATTGTATTGACAATTTCAATTCTCATCTTTGACATGATACTGAAAATTTATTGCTTAATCTATTACCTTTGAATAATTTGATTTAATTTGTTATTAACTGAATTTAATTATGTACTGACTTTTCGAAATTATTTATTAATATGTTAAACTGCATGTACAATGTTAAATTGCAACACCCTCCCAGGGTCCATATGTTTACAATCCAACAATGTAACACCTTATGGAATGCATATGTGATGCAATACAAATAAATAAATAAATAAATAAAGATCCTACTTATTCCGAACCGGTGGTAGAGTCACAAAAAATATGATAATAATAACAATTGACGATTCAATAGTATCTGTAACAGATTTATTTGAATAAAGATTTTTTTCTTTCTTTCTTCTTTCTTTCATCATCGTATAAGCTTTTCAATACCGGGCACAGGCTTTTAAACAGCTATGGCGAGATCGGGTTGTTCACCTCTCAAATATAGATTGGTGGGTGGTAATGACGTGCATACTGAGATAGAAGCAGGATCGACGACTGAACGTGCTCTCTGAATCGCACATCATGCTATTTGTAGATAATACTAATTAATACAATAATATCCTATCAATACCATAACGACGGTTTCCATAACCAGTATCAAAAATAGATACATTTTTAAAATTGACAAAATCGTGTATAACGATAACGATGAAAGTTATTCACAACTACTAAATAACGGATAATCATACTTGTTTATATATTTTTTTGTAAATACTATATATTATACATAGAAAACACCCAGACTATTACAAACGGACATGTTCATGCACACAAATGTTTGTACTGCCCGGGGATCGAACCCGGAACCCTTGGTGTTGCAGTCAACGTCTCAACCGCAACACCAAATGTGTCGTCTACGACCGATCGATAAACGATGTTCATCTTTGAAACTATAACAATTATTACTTTTGACTTTGAATTTATTTAAGTTTTTTATTAGTTTTTTTTTCTTCCTTTGAAACCTACTTGAGCTGCTCTTTTACCTACTTCTTCTGCCATACCAGTTGCTGCTACAGATTGTAATACTAAGGCACACTCAGATATGTCCATCATTAATTACTTAAATTTGTCCTCCGTAGATAATAAATTGGACTGTTTAGTGATAAAACGGATGTTTATTTAAAATATGAAATTTTATTTGGACTTTATTTAAACTCTAGATGGAAATTGATGGTAAAAGTGAGAACGCGTGATTTGTTTGATGGTTGTTAGCGAACTGGTTTTATATTGATTAATTTATGATTGCGTATTAACAATAGTCAACAAATAAAATAAAAGTTTAACAAATAAAATAAAAAGGTGTTTTATTTCTTCATTTTACGAGTATATTTATTTAAATATCATCATTTGGCCATTTCAGGGTAAGAGACGCTTTTAAACGCTGACCAAATCCGAAAATGTTAGCCTAAATGCTATTATGATAATTAAGTTAGCTATTGTCCAAACTAAGTCTTGTATTTGCACTCAAATCGACCTGCGGCGTCACGGTTAGACGAATTTGAATTTTAAAGCGACTGCTCCGTTTTGCGGAAGGTAAATTCGGGGGCTTAGGGCCGGTGGTGAATAATGTATGGCTATATTTTGCTTTCGAACGATGAAGGGTTTACTAGAGGTTGTTGTTCGTCCAGTGCACTTTGATAACGTGGAACAGAACGTCTGAACTTGAAGTCAGTTGTTGTATGTAATGCTGGGGATAATATTGAAGAGTTATAAAGGCGTTAAAAAAAGTTTGATCTGGATTAATGATGGACATAGCACGAACTAATCTAACATATTATTACTAGTACTAGACTCTTTTTTTATATAAATTTTTGGCAATAGAATGTTGCTTTCAAGGCATATTTAATATCAGGTATATTTTAATTAAGTATAAGGTAAAAGAGAAGAGAGATATTTTGGTTGCTTAGATTTCAATAAGCAATAATAATGTTATCTTTGGAACATATTGTTCTTGCTAGCATAGCAACAACTTTTCCAATACAATATGTATGCTTCATTGTATTGTTATAATATTTATTAAATTATTGGATTAGTAAGCTACAATAGCTCGTCAAACCTTTTCATATATGTGCCGAATCAGCCCTACCTACTCCCATTTCGTTACGAGAATCCCGTTTCGGAATCACGGATAAGCATTTTCCTGTTGTTATACTTATGTTCACGTCATCTATAATAACGACACGGTTCACATATTAAAATATACAACGATATTATGTAATATCTGTTAGAGGTTAAAATCGTACAATTATTTGCTGAAGATAACCAACAGATTGTGGACTGTTGCCTTCCTACCTAAAGGGCGCAGGATCAAAACCTACCAAGTACCAATGAGTTTTTAAATTTTCGAAATCATATGTACGTTATCCAACGCTCTTACGGCGAAGAAAAACATCGTGACGAAACCTGCGCACGCCTGCGAAGAGATTCAAAGGTTGTGCGTGAAGTCGTCCAACCGGGCCCGCGTGGACGACTAAGGCCTATACACCCGCGAACGGGTAGGCTCGTGCTCCTCGGTGGGAACGTATAATGAGCTGATGATGAACCATCAGAATTAAGTTAGAGTCATACAAAACTGTTTTGTCCACTGTCGGACCCTTAGCCCCTAAAAATGAGGTGTTCACTGGACCCCCATAGTCCGAGGTCGACCTTTGGGGGACCAGAGTGGATTTTATTGTGAAGCCATGTTTTGGTTGCCTCTCGACCCCTAAAGTACAGTTGCAATAATGTCATCTGAGTCTACTTTACACCGTATTAAATTTTCGTATAAAGTACTAGGATACGATAAGAGCATACAAAACGAAAAAGTTAAAGTAAGAAAATTCAAGAATATATATTTATTTAACGACGGGGTGTTATAAGTCTGACGTGTGTGTCTGTCCGTGGCGTCGTAGCTCCAAACGGATAAACCAATTCTAATTTAGTTTACTTTTTGTTTGAAAGGTTAATTTGGTGAGAGTGTTCTTAATTATATTTGATAACAGTTGGTCCAAGATGGCCACCGCCACAAAAGGATTTTTTTATATCTCTCTCGACGAGAGAGATATTGAAAGATCCTATATAAAAAAACACACTCATGCAAATAACTTGATTCGGTTTTAAATTCTATTGACTTCGCATAGTTATAAAAGTTTCAAAGGTTCAATTAAGTTTGTAAGATCCCCGAACAATGCCGCAGCCTCCCAAAAATCATAATCAACTGAAGATAATATATTGTATCGCACGTAATTTCCTCCCCGTTCTTCAAGCGTCCCGTATAATTTCCGAGGCATAAAGGGAGTTGGCAAATTACTTTGTGATTCATTCCGTTTTGTGGTTACCATATACGATGACGGATTGGGCGCAATCGCTGTGTGGTTTTGATACTTGTGTTCAGTAGTACATTTCATTATGCTCACCGAGGTATGTACACAAAGGGGAAAAATTCTTGTTTGATTTCAAAAAATTACCTATAAACCTATTAACCTATTTGGTGTTGCGGTTGAGACGATTGCAACACCAATGGTTCCGGGTTCGATCACCGGGCAGTACAAACATTTATGTGCATGAACATGTCTGTTTGTAATGGTCTGGGTGTTTTCTATGTATAATATATATGTATATATAAGTATATTTATCCGTTGTTTAGTACCCATAATACAGGCTTCACGCTTAACTTGGGGCTAGATGTCGCTGTGTGAATGCCAGTGGATTTATTTGTAAATCAACGTAGGTTGGAATCCCGAGTGGAAACGTCACTTTGTGCATTTTTTCCTAGTTTGGTTTGGATATTGCACTTTAATGACCTGATTGTCCGATAAGAAAGATAATTCAGATAGCACGTTAAGCCGTCCGTCCCGAGTTCCCGACTACCATCTTATGAGAGCGATATGTGTCACCAGAAAATAAGGATCGTAAATTATATATATATATATATATTTCGAAATATAATAAATTAAAAATTATAATAATTTTTATTTGCACAATTTCAAACTTAAATTATTTGAACAATTTCAAACTTAAATTATTTATACAATTTCAAACTTCAATCATATTTATTTTCATTAAATATAAAACAATGTGGATGTCGGTAGATATTTAGTTTTATTTAAAATAAAAGGAAAATATCTGCTCCAATTCATTTGTGGATCAAACTTGTCGAGTTTTAAAAGAGTATTTGATTACACAACCGTATCGCGGTGCCCTCACAATAACGGGCTTTGAGGTCACGTTTCACTGGTTTTCAGCTATAAAATTGTTAGAAATATTTGGCGTGAAATAACTTGACAGCTATGAATAGGATTTAGGTCGGCGATTTGTATTGGGAAATCTAAATAAGTACTATGGAATAGCGGTAATATTTTCAAGTAAAATCTATCGCATGCAATTTAGCTTAGTAAAGAAAGAACTTCCACTGAGGTCTGAGAGCTGAATTTAACTGTGATGTCGAGAGGACAGAAGCCTGAGAGCCATTTGCGCTCGCTGATTGCCCGGTTAAGATGTAAGGGCCATCTGGTTAATTGCCCGGTTAAGATGTAAGGTGTAGAGGTCGACTGCAACACCAAGGGTTCCGGGTTCAATCCCCGGGCAGTGCAAACATTTGTGTGCATGAACATGACATTAGGCCCGCGTAGTGGGTTATGGTCCATAGTCCAGCTTTGTGTTAAAAAATGTCCTGCCTTGCCATATCCACGGGTTTTTTTACCTATTATTCTTGCTACCAGATATCAGGAAAAATGTAATTAAGTTTATAGAAATATCCCAAACCTTTTTATTGAAATACACCAAATAAAAAAGCAATTACTAAATTAAATGAGAATGAACTCAAATACCAAGCGTTATGAAACGTAGAAGGCAATCTTCAAGTTGCATTTCATCCTCAGATTCTATCACACTACACGTTTTGGTTTCAGTCAAAGTCCGGGACATTATTATTTGTTCAACACCAAACTTACTTTTAACGTCCGCTTTGTCTAAATCCTGAACTTTAATATAGCCGAACAGCCAACCTGGGCGCCGCCATTACAACATGCTACATTACAAGTCCCTTTGCATTTTGGCATTGAAGATGTCTATACGTTCGTTTCAGCGTTCGCATCAATTGAGCAAAATCTTCGAAACTATGCAAGTTAGCCAGGATTGTTTAGTATCATGAGATGCAGAATTTAATGGCGGATTGTATGGTGTTAGAATTTTGAAAATGCTTTGGATATTTTTTCAAAAATGAAATTGAAAAATGCTTTATTCAAATAAATCTTTACAGATACTTTTTACCTGAAAAATATATCGGGATTTTTAATTTTAATTCGGCTATTAGCATATATCGTGTAGCATATTATCGTCGGTGGCTCAATGGTGCGGACTGTCGCCTTCCTACCAGGAGGGCTGAGGTTCGAATCCCGACACGTACCAATGTTTTCGAATTTTCGAAAATATATGTACGTTATCCGACGCTCTTACGGTGAAGGAAGACATCGTGAGGAAACCTTCATGCACGCCTGCGAAGAGATTCGAAGGTTGTGTGTGAGGTCGTCCAATCCGCACTGGGCCCGCGTGGACGACTAAGGCCTAATCCCTATACGGCTAGGCTCGTGCCCCTCGGTGGGGATGTTTAATGAGCTGATGATGATGATTAGCATAAAAAACAGCCCTTGCAGTTCCATAGTTAAAAGAAAGAGTATATACCAAAAAGAAGATATATATAAGGTCATCTTCAACGCCCCCGTAGATTGCGGGAACTGCAAGGACGTACGGACGGTCAATTCAGTCACCTGGTAGTAAGTAATACGCTTGATCAGTACAGATGCACAGTTGAAGGAATTTAATAATAAAAGGTAGTCATTAATACCGTCAAGTCTTTTCATAAGCGGTAATTTTGCTAGCTACAGTGTCCTCATCCTGGATCACTCCTATTTTACTGGGCGATATCTGGCTCTGCGGTGGTACCTACTAAGATTCAATACTGAGTCCACTACCTTATTCGCGTACCTGTCATATGCCGAGCCGCTTTTCGCCTCAAACATTAACGAGGTTAGCCCTTCCCGCAACACCCTATGCCAAGGTTCGAGTCCAACTCTGGAACGCTTAGGCTCGTTGTGTAAATATTTAAAGTTGAGAGCCATCTGCGCTCGCCACACGCCTGGTTAAGCTGTAAAGCAGTAGCCAGTTCGAAAAAAAATTACACTAGTGCATTCTCGAAACTGCAGATTTCAATGAATACAATTACGTTCGGCTCAGTATTCATTATCATACAAAATGACCGGTGCATTGGCCTTCTTCGCCTCCCCCTATGTTACACAGTCAATTTGAAATTTAAAATAAGCGATTCAGCTTTCTTCCGTTTTATTTTGTTTGAGGTTTTACTTACTTTTTGTCACGCTACGTCCTGCAGGTCAGGTAGATAGCAATTTGTATTTACATACGGCGATTTGTAAGGCGATGTTTTTATGCTATTTTGTTTTATAAATTGTATTCTTTAGTGACATAAAAAATAATAATAAATATACCAATGTAATGTGTGTGAAAACGTTTTAACTTTCATATAATGTGATGAATTAGCAGGAACGACCATACTCACAAAACTTAAGTTACTCATATGCTCATGAGACACAACAAAGATTCAACATTTGCTCATCTTTGATAGTCTTGCAATGTTGTTATTTGTCTAGTTACAATGTCCAGTGATCACAAAAAATATCTTGTCGCTCTGGCTATTATCTGCTTCAGCAAAGTATAAAAAAGCTTGTCCAATCAAATGGAATTATTTAGGAAAAAAGGTTCTTTATTAATTTCCTTAGTTCTCATCGATTTATCTAAGAATAGACATATTTTATATACGTATTTAATACGGAAACCTGCATCGCATTGCTTCGTCAAGATACATTGAATCCATAAATATCGGATACTTTTTATAACAGCAATAAAATCGCAAAGCCATCGTGTTTTATCGCAAGCTGTAGCTGCAATTAAAATGCACAATTTGCTAAATGCGTCCGACGCGTAATGGCGTCGCTAAGACTTGCAATACGGGAACTGCAATCTCAATACTCTAGGAGATAAAGTAAAAAGGCATGTTTCTATACAAAAATGATTTTTATTTTGTATGTAAGCTATGTTTTTAGTAATTACGTTGACTTTAGAAATTTGTGACATTTGTATCCAATTGGTATGTTAGTTTTAGTCTATTTGTAATATAATTCAAATTATTCTGTAATTAATTTGACATTAATCTTATTAACTATTTACATTTTACTCGCAATTTCTTGAATTAAATTTGAACTGTAATTGTAATTGAATAGTGAAATTACCGGGTATAAGAGACCTAACATCTGTTGTCTCGGGTGACGGGCGCATTGCGGCATTGATGGAGGATAATAACTGTCTATCAGTTGTTGGTCTCCTTGAATGCCGCTCTGTCATGGTCTGGCGTATCACTTACCATCAGGTGAGCGTCCAGACCGTCCTGTACACTTATTTACATAAAAAAATGATTTTTTTTTCATCATCATCAGCTCATTAAACGTCCCCACCGAGGGGCACGAGCCTACCCGTATAGGGTGATTAGGCCTTAGTCGTCCACGCGGGCCCAGTGCGGATTGGATGACTTCACACACAACCTTCGAATCTCTTCGCAGGCGTGCATGAAGGTTTCCTCACGATGTTTTCCTTCACCGTAAGAGCGTCGGATAACGTACATATATTTTCGAAAATTCGAAAATACATTGGTACGTGTCGGGATTTGAACCTCAGCCCTCCCGGTAGGAAGGCGACAGTCCACACCACTGAGCCACCGACGCTCTATTGATTTTTTTTTATTTAATGTTATTCTCTTATTTAGATTTTAGGTGAATTATGTAATGTCGATTATATAAACTTATGAATTTGTATGAGTGCAAGTTACCGGAAGTTAAGATTATTATTTTATATATTGAAAGTCATATAAGAATGATCCTTGGGGAGACCGTGAATATAGTCTGTCATTGTAAACCAATATTGATAATTGGATACTTACTGCGGGATTGGTTTACAAATTTAAAGTCTAAGTGACTTTGAATTCGTGAATTTTCACTCACAGCACCATCGAGTCCCAAACTACGCATTAAGCTTGATATTTTTTTTGTAAATACATTTTTTATACATAGAAAACACTTAGAGCAATACAAACAGACATGAGCACAAATGATTGTGCTTCTCGGGGATCGAACCCGGGACCCTTGGTAAAGAAGACGACATCTTGATTATTACACCACATGTGTGATGTTGGAAATGTAATAAATGAACAAACCTAACATATAAATGAATATTTTGATATTAAAATGTAAAAATAACATAAAAGAAGGGATACCGTAAGGTTTATATATTAATTAACGCTGTTTTTTTAAAATAATTACTTGAAACAGAACGTAAATTAAAACACCAATCACTGTCATTTACGTCATCTATGTATGACATATTCATCAACATCATCATCATCAGCTCATTAAACGTCCCCACCGAGGGGCACGAGCCTACCCGTATAGGGTGATTAGGCCTTAGTCGTCCACGCGGGCCCAGTGCGGATTGGACGACTTCACACACAATCTTCGAATCTCTTCGCAGTCGTGCATGAAGGTTTCCTCACGATGTTTTCCTTCACCGTAAGAGCGTCGGATAACGTACATATATTTTCGAAAATTCATATTAATTATGAAATATTGTTTTGACGTTAAAGGTTTAGTAAAAAGTGAACATTAAAACGGCAAAATCTGCATTTTTCGAATAAAAATGAAATTTAGGAAGTGAGTTTTACAAACCGCAATAAGCCTGATGCGAAATATGGACTTTTTACGGTACTTTATTGAAATATCAAAGCATAATGTCTACTGATAATCTAGAAATGATTGTTTTCATCACCAAACATGAAAATGAAAGTAGTGAGCAAAAATAAAAGGTCTCGAAAATGAATAGGATCTCGACAGTCGAGAAAAAAATGCAAAAGTATGAAAGTCCTTGAAGAAAAGGAGGTACATTCACATATCTGACGTCAAACGTCACTCCAGCCCGTTTTGGCGCGAAATTTGAAATTGTTAATTTCAAACCGCATTTTTATGCAGAAAATTACAGTTTTTTGATTTTTAAATATACTTGTGGTCTATTCCAAATGTAGTTCATTAAAATAAACACAAAAATAAAATTTGTGCATCTTCCCTATTAATTTGTTATCACTACCAACTAAATAGCTTTCGCATAAAATCACCCAATGAACGATATGGTTGAAAATATAATGAAACGATGTGTTCAATCAATTCACATAGTTCAAACGATATTTAATAAAATAAAAACAGATTTAAGCTGTCACGCGTCACTCCCACGTCACTGAACGCAGCCCGAATTAACGTTATTGGTCAGTACTTGTCAACAGTCTGATCACGTATTAAGGGCATTTATTTATAACTAAATTTATTCCATGCCTACTTCTATATTTAAAATAATATTCTACGTTATAGACTAAGTTCCGTCAGCAGGCGTAGGACTGCCAGCCTAAATATGGGCAGATGTCTTAAGAACGTTGCGGATAGCCACTGATGCAGATATGAGCGATCGGAACGAAAGTTATCATAGATGCCCACCATCTTCAGTGGACATCACTTGTCTGATATAAATAAGTTTTAATGCGGAAAAATATCTTATACCATGATGAACACCACGGGGCACACCTAGTATACAAATACAGGTAGAAAGGCTACTTCCCATTTCGTAAACTTCCCATCTCATAAACCTCAATATGTACCTATCAAAAAGTTGCGTTTGGTAAACATTCTAAATTTGATACATTTATTCCCATTTCGAAATCATTTCAGTAATTTCATATGTTAGTTCCTATTTAGTAAAATTTCTGTTGAATTGGGTACAGTCAAGTAAGAATTTTTCTTACACAAAAGTAATAATAATATTGTCATATATTTTTAATCCCAGATCAATAGTCGGGTTCACACCATACACAATTATAACATCATCATCATCATCATCAGCTCATTAAACGTCCCCACCGAGGGGCACGAGCCTACCCGTATAGGGTGATTAGGCCTTAGTCGTCCACGCGGGCCCAGTGCGGATTGGACGACTTCACGCACAACCTTCGAATCTCTTCGCAGGCGTGCATGAAGGTTTCCTCACGATGTTTTCCTTCACCGTAAGAGCGTCGGATAACGTACATCTATTTTCGAAAATTCGAAAATACATTGGTACGTGTCGGGATTTGAACCTCAGCCCTCCCGGTAGGAAGGCGACAGTCCACACCACTGAGCCACCGACGCTCTCAATTCTCGACAATTATAACATAACATGCAAAATCAACTATAAAAAATAAAACTTATCACAGATTTGGTATATAAACAAAAACAATATGTAGTTAAAAATTACAAAGTTAAAAAGAAACACTACAAAGCCAATAACAAAACATTATAAATTTATTAAAAATTGTTCAATTATTTTTTCAATTTTTGGAATCGCCAAGTAGATTGTTAATTTGTATATCGTTTTGGATGGATCTTTTCCTTCGTTTTGATCATTTCACCATTACTGTAAAACCAACAAAAAAATTTAAAGCAGAAACAAAATTGCGTACGTTCCTTTTCTTTTGCGGCATATAGAAAGAAAGAAAAACCATTTATTGACCTTTGACAAATTAAAAATACAATTATAGAGATAAAAAAAAACTTATATTACTTATTTAAACATCAAAAACAGAAACATAAAAAACAGGACAAATGGTTCCGTCTCAGCATAAGCCTTTGCGATGCTTTGCAAAGACGTCGCAACAGCGCCGATATTCTGACGGAACCCATTGTAGAAATGACGTCACAAAAAAAAACACAATAATAAAAACATTTTGAAAAGTGAAATTAACTTAAAATTATTACGGCATATGGTATTTTGACAGACATTAACCGATTTTTGTTGATCGAGAATCTATCTTAATACTGTAAAGCTTTTAAAAACCTTTATCTACTTTCAATTTAACTTGACACTGACTGTACCGTACAAAAATAACAATAGTAACGAAGTTTACCAAATGGGATTAAATGTATGAAGAAATGAAATGTTTACGAAACGCAACTTTTTGATAGGTATAATTTGAGGTTTACGAAATGGAAAGTTTACCAGATGGGAAGTAGCCGGTAGAAAGTAAGTACACCTAAATTAGTAAGTAAGTACGATATTTTTAATTTGCTTATTTATTTTAATCTTACAATAATATGGTTTTGTAGTTCTTATTTTCGATCATACCAATAAATATATAATGGACAAAGGTGATAGGATTTTAAACGTATATTAAAACATTTTGTCCAAACGAACTTCATTTCTCCGATCACCGATGCTGAGTTACAAAGACGGCCATCGCTGAAAGGGTTTGATTGGGAACTACGAGACTGCACGTTATTGCATTCCTTCGTTGTATTCTTAGAGCTCTGGCTTCTGATCTTGCTCTTTGACGTTTTCGAAGTACCTTTACTTTGCCCATTGATAAGTTTTGTGAGACCGTGTTAACATAACATGTATTTTTTTATTAGTGTACAGGATGGTCTGGACGCTCGCCTGATGGTTAGTGATACGCCTGGCAATGATAGAGTGGCATTGAAGGAAACCAACAACTCATAGACAGTTATTTATAAAAATAAATGTATATAAGTCTCTTTATCCGTTGTTTAATATCCATATTATAGGCTTATGCTCAGTTTAGGGCTAGATGACGCTTTATGATTATCAGTAGATATTTATTCATTTATTATTTTTATTTATAAGTAATCATGGAGCTGACAATTAACCTTATGTTATGTAATACTGCTTCCAATGTGATAGTTTCTCGGTAGTCCAAGGAGACACCGTGACGAAGACGAAAGAAAAACAGATGAAAACAAAAAACATTTTAAATCACCTATCCTTAATTTCCAAGGATTAAATGATTCAGTAAACTTCGGTGCAGAACGTCCTCGTTTCCTTTCAATTGGCCCAACTTTGCGGCTTCAGAACTCGCTACAAATTTCCAACATGTACCGCGGCCTGGTGTATTTCTAGGAATGGAATGGTACCGGCATTTGATCATGAATAGAAGCTAAAGTATTTAATTAGCATGATATGTATTTAGTATACCTATTACATATATCATGTGTCTGTTTGTAATATTAAAATATCTTTTTTTTCATAATGCATATGAGTATATACGGTACAAATGCCAAAATAACGATTTTCTGAATTTTGTCTGTCTGTTTGTTCCGGGTATTCCGGGTTCCGTTTAAAAACCGGCTGAACCAATTAAAACGGGACTTTTTTGGTAGGTAGCTGATGTACTAAAAAAAACATGGACTACTAGGTGGTAGACTCGATACTCAGTCGTCTAGATAGGTACCACCGCAGTGCCAGATATCGTCCCGTGAAACACGAGTGTTATGCACTTTTGTGTTTCACATGTTCAAACAAATGATGGAATAGCCTTGAACCTATCGCAGTTCATTTTAACTTCAACCTTTTGCAGTTCGTTCATCTCGTTGCATGTCACACATCTCGGTCTGGTGCTATCCATGGGAGTACATGCCTATATTCACCATGCTAGGCACCCCTGCACAAAGAACATTAATACGAGTAATCGAGCACTTAAGACAGTGGATAACGGTACAGTTATAGAAGAAAAATATCCAAATACTTGTAATCTAGAACATTACAACCATATTCTTGAATGAAAATTCCAGACTGCAGTAATACTTCCTGCTTCTCCGGTAGAAACCTTCAAAAACGCGGGTACACCGCGTAATTTCACCGTGGTCGGGCCAAACGGCGGCCAATTTGCGAAGCACGAATATAGACCGGGAATTATGCACAACCGCTTGGAAATTTGCATTGATTCCACACGGTTTTTGGTAATGCGAACGTTGCACCTTTTGGGAAAAAGATCTGGCAGCTACCTTGGACAAAGAATCAGTCTGGCAATCCAAAGGGGTAATGCTACCAGTATTTTCGGAACCATGCCGAAAGGAACTTTTTTATTTATTTTTTAGTTTTAATTATTTATTTTTAAGTTTTTTGTACTATATTTTAGTTATTTGTGAAAAATGATTTTAGCTGGTTAATTCAAGACTTTTTTATAAAAAATTTGAGTGCGTTTGACTGCCATCTCACATGATGGAAAGTGACGATGCGCCTAAGGTGTATCACGCAAACTCAATAATGCCTATTCATTCTTGCCATTGAAACCCTAAAATGTGTATCGGGAAACACAGACGCAGGAAGGTCATTCCACTGCCTTGCAGTTCGGACGATGAAAGAAGAACCGTACTTTTTGGTACGAAAAGGTGGTATATCGACAAGAAAGGGGTGGAATCCCTCCCTGCGACGAGTTGTCCGATTAAGGAATGGTGCTGGATAATTGAAATTTTTGAACTGAATGTAGCTCATAGTTTTTATAAAATGCACAGGCTATTTGTCAATTGGGTTTGTTTTTATAAAATCGTTTCGTGAGAAATACATCCGTAGAATCATTTGCTTCGCAGTGGACGTTATCATGATGATGATGATAATGATGAAACGATGTCAACAGCGCATTTTAAAAATTTTAAGTTTCCGAAATTAAGAGTAGGTTTTCATAAAAAATGGAAAATTCATCACGATATTGATAATATTGTTTTGATTACAAAAGACGACGACAATACACTCGCTGCTACAACACCCAACCATCTTCTCATCACATTTTGTCCCTACTAAATTTGTACCTACAAAAACTAAGAAACTTAGTTCCAAAAAAGAACCTTCCTCGACTGAAACTGGCGAAAATACCAGGCATTACGGTTAAACACTGCAATTATCAAGTTCCAAACAAAGGCAGTTTACTTAGACCGCAGGGGATCGAGGCGCCTCTAATTGGCTCGTTGATTGAATCAGATTGCACGCTACTGCAAAGGTGTCGGGTGGCCTGCATTGCCTGCCAGTGTTGCTACCTTATAATAATAATAAATTCCACTAACACAACGCCATCTAGCCCCAAACTAAGCTCTTACGGTGAAGGAAAACATCGTGAGGAAACCTGCGCACACCTGCGAAGAGATTCAAAGGTTGTGCGTGAAGTCGGCCAACCCGCACTGGGCCCGCGTGGACTACTAAGGCCTAATCACCCTGTACGGGTAGGCTTGTGCCCCTCGGTGGGAACGTTTAATGAGCTGATGATGATATGATGGACACTAAACAACGGATAAACATACTTATGTATTTTTTTGTAAATACATAGAAAATACCCAGACCAATACAAACAGACATGTTCATGCACAAGAATGTTTGTACGGCCCGGAGATCGAACCCGGAACCCTTGGTGTAATAGCCGATGTCTCAACCATTACACCAGATGGGTCGTCTTAGCCCTTTTAGAGCTAGATGTAGCACTTTTTATTATAGGTGAACTCCTTATAACTATTTAGCTCTTCTTTTCATGGTTTACAGAATATAAACAAAAAGTTACACTATTCGAACAACTACTTTTTGCCGTTGCATCGGACACGAAGCCTTTTTTATCGTTCGATATTTATATCATCATTTTTAGAAAATATTTTGTTGGTTATTGAAGCTCCATCTACCACGATCTAGTCCTTTCAAACGTCTCTAACAGCCCTTTTTAAAACTAAGGTGGCAACACTGTTGCTTGCATGCCCCGCTAATGCCATAGTTTTAGCACAGTTTTAATGCAACAATTGGAGTTTAGAATTTAATATTGCAAACATTCTATTTGTAGGCGAATAAAAGGCAAAATTTACGCCCCTTTTGGTGTTATAGTTGAGTAGTAGGCTATGTGTATCTGACAAGGGTTCTAGTACGATCTCCGGTGAGTACAAACTTTTGCGTGCATGAAAATGTTTGTATTTTGTTTAAACCTATTGTACACATATATAGGCTAAATGCTTAGTTTGGTCCTAGGCAGCGCCCACACTGACATTCACACAGTGGTGTAAATTTCAGTGGATATTTAGTATTTATTTTGACAAACGAAAATGTACTACCTCGATAAATATACCAAAAGGAAAAAGAGAAATACGAATTTTAAAACATTATCTAACTTATCGAAATCTAATTTACCTACTTCGTTTTGCCTCTCGTGCTTTCATTGTTATGTTAACGCTGTTTTGCATCTCGTCATCTTACTGTC
Source organism: Leucinodes orbonalis (assembly GCA_019425675.1). Classification (NCBI taxonomy): domain Eukaryota; kingdom Metazoa; phylum Arthropoda; class Insecta; order Lepidoptera; family Crambidae; genus Leucinodes; species Leucinodes orbonalis. The sequence goes on along the minus strand of PQWD01012935.1, from coordinate 3,305 downwards.
CATGAGCTTTAGTTACTTCTCCCGAGGCGTCGAAACTTTTTTATAAATTCGGTTGCTGTGATAAGCGATTATGAAGAATAGTATTCACCAAGTATCAATCTTCACGTTATGTGATACATCTAGCCGTTCTTGGTCTGCATACGTTAGAATTGTTTTTCAAATTAGGTTTTAACCGCCGACGCAAAACGACCCGGGTGAGCTCGGGTGTTATAAGTTTGAAGGTACGTATGTGTCCGTGGCATCCTGAGCTCATGAACAGATGATCTGATTTTAATTGTTTTTTAAAAGGCTAATATGGCGAGTGTTAGCCTAGCTATGTTTGATGAAACTGAACTCTTATTGAATCAAGTCTGTCTGTCTGTCCGTCAGATTGTTTTTTCATCGTATTTTTTAGACATACATACTCGTAGAAACACTCAAACTAAGGTATTTTCGTTGAAAGAAAGACAATCATCTGGTAAATAAAATTTATATTAATCAGCTTTCTGAAATTGCTAGATTTAAAAAATATATATTTTCAAAAATACACCTCCCCCACCCAATTCAAAATAAGAATTACTAACAATGAAAAAACATCTCTGCCAGAAATCTTACAATTCCAACATCAATACATCCTGCAGCATATCAAAACTAACATAAAGTATATATTCGAACTAACATGAAGCCACAAAGGCACTACCTAGAACCGGTATCTGTCGATCCATCATTCCTCACCGCAGCCACAGCTCGAAGCAATGGCCGTCCGAGTGAATTTCCTCCAAAACTGAAGGTGGAGTGAAGGCAATTTCCGAGTGCAGAAGCTACAAATTAAACCTTTCCGTGATTGAATCAAGACTCACGCGAGTAAGGGTTTTGTACTGCATTAGTTATTACAAAGAGAAAAATAAGATATGAGATGAGTGTGAATTAACCTACCTTTGCGACTCGGTATAGAACCGATCCCTAAAAAGTATGTCTCAAAGGTAACCCACCGAGAGGGCCCAGTACGGACTGGTGGTTGCAATTCATCAAAACCTTTTTTTATGATACTTAAGGAATAGAAGAACGTCGGTGGCTCAATGGTGTGAACTGTTGCCTTCCGATCGTTATTATAATTATGTACGTTTTTCGACGCCCTCCATCATCAGCTCATTAAAAGTCTCCACCGAAGGGCACGAGCCTACCCGTATAGGGTGATTAGGCTTTAGTCGTCCACGCGGGCCCAGTGTGGATTGGACATCTTCACGCACAAACTTTGAATCTCTTCGCAGGCATGCGCAGGTTTCCTAACGATGTTTTCATCGTAAGAGCGTCGGATAACGTACATATATTATCGAAATTTCGAAAACACATTGGTACGTGGCGGGATTTGAACCCAGCCCAGTTGAACCAGTAAGCAAGCCTGTTCCCATATACTTATGGTTTTAACGTTATTAAATACAGTACATATCCGGGCATTATGTCATGGGTTATAATGTGAGGGTGTCTTTATTAGCCGGCATTTACTCTGATAACTTTCAGATTTGGCTAAAAGACAGCCTTTCAAGACTGTGCTGTGTATAGGATAAGGTCAGATACATCTAGTAATTTCTTGTCGTTGGTATTTTTATCTTTTATATGGCAAAGTCAGTTAGGGTTTGAACCTGAGAGTATATATCTTTCCCAGTGGGATAATGCTGTGTGTTATGGAGTGCGTTGTTGCCTTGGACTTAGCAAGACAATTAAAACATTGATAAATGAAGGCTGCTTCAAGAGTGAACAATAACTAAAATAAGCAAAGATGATAATATGTCAGGCAAAAACTGATGTTGTTGTCATGCCAATGAAAACTAGTGCCGAGTGCGATAAGAGGGTGTTTCTTATCTTCTTTATTCACTATGAGTTATGAGTTTACATTCAGTATTATATCATCTTCATGTTTAGGATTGTACCACTTATGCGAGGCGCCAGAGCTACTTCAGCTAATCTCTCGTATAGGTGTCATAGGGCGATCAGATCGCTGAACTGTAGGGATTAGTTCAAGAATTGGTCAGATATCTTTCACTACTACGTCTGTTTTTCTTGAGCTCTTCTTTGATATGCGTCGCTCTCAGTTTTCCTCAGATATTCTCACTTTCTTCACAGCGAGGAATACGTATTCTTTTTGATTTCCTGAGAAATTTGAAAACTGAGCTAATGATACGTGGGTACATTCTAGAAAACTGCAACGTTCGAGAATCGAGCAAACAGTCTCACAAAGGCATCCCTAACTGACCAGCTCCTACATGCATCGTACCTATAGCTCATTGCTAGTGTTAGTTTATTTTCGAAGTGATAAAATTTATTATGTATTATGTATACACTTTCTGTATTTAATTTTAAATATGAGTAACTTCACCTTAATTGGAGATGTTTCAATTACTTGGTTGTATGGGCTGTACAGGACCTGTGTGTGACAGGAAATATCACAATGACTAAGTAATAAGATTTAGGAAGTGCAGCCATATTCGTGGTTGCATTTCGCTATCAGCACGCTAGTATGAAATACGAAGCTAGATGGAGCGGATTGGGCACATTTGGGGACCTAGTCACATTTGTTCCATGGCAGACGAGGATGGGAGTGAATCTCGAACGAGTAGTCTTGTTTTATCTACAAATTCTTGTGCTATCTTATATGATCAGTTTTCAAGTAATTTTGTCAGAGTTATCACATGAGTCATTTGATAAGTGGGCAAATTAAATATCAATGATAATTATTGACAACTCACCTGTTCGTTAGAACATTTGATGAAAAAATTGATTGAGGAACTGATCAATTTGAAGATCTAAAGCAGCTTTCTGTGATTATTAAGCTTTGATAGTATATAGTTTCGGTGATCAAACGGTTTGAGTAATATAGATTTGTATCTGTTGGCCTGCATGATATCGGAAGTGTCGAGGGTTTCGAGTTTGACAATGGTTACGACATGGTGAAGTCACTTTGTGTGATGGGTTTTTTTAAGAGTTGCAGCTAAATCAAACCTGATACTCTAGAAAGAAAGGATCATTCTTGTGCTATCAGTAGGCAAGTGTTAGTACAATCCTACTTAGTATCTGAGCATTGAAAGAATGTTAACAACAAGTCACCCAAGTATAATCCATTTTTACGATTAAGATTTAAATTTGAACTGAAAACATACTGACACCTTGTCAATACATACAATATAAAAGCTGTTGAATTACTTCACTTCAGTTCAGCTCTAAACGTCCCAACCGCAGGGGCAGTCGAGCTGCCGTGGATGTATAAATCTAGTCGTACCGTGTATCAGTGCGGATATGCCGACTTTACGCACAACCTTGATCCTTTC